>PVJA010036876.1:0-20766 GCA_004027025.1 Myocastor coypus
TCTTGTTTCAGAACCTTTGTTTGTTTATTCACTCATTTTTATGGCCGGCTCAGCCCTCCCTGAGGGCAGGGCTGGCGCAGCATGTGGTGCCGGGGATCCAACTGGGATCCAACCGTGGTCCCTGAAGCCACCCAAGCTTTTCCAAGCAGGCGCTTTAGACCACTGAGCCATCCCGCCAGGCCCTGCCTCAGCTTCTTGAGTGCTTGGATTACAGGCATGTGACCCCATACCTGATACTTAGGGTTTATTTTTTAGATGGGTCTTGCTTCCAACCCCTGAGCTTACACTATCCTCCTGCCTCAATCTCCCAAGTAGATACAAATGTGCCCAGCTGCAGACACACATTTGTACTGAGTTTATTTGAACTGAGTGAGGATCCCCACTCCTCACTTTTTCACAGAATTTTCAGTGAGTTTAGGCTGACCCTGAACGCACTTTATAGCCCAGGATATAGCTTTGAACTGGCAGGCAGCAATCGTCCTGCCTCAGCTTCCCAAGTGCTGGTATTACAAGGATATGCCACCATGTTTGGCCCTTTCTGGGGGTGGAACTGGCACAGCATGTGGTGCCTGAGATGAAACCACAGTCCCTGTGGTTGCCTAAACACACGCTTTAGACCAGAGCCATCCCGTCAGCCCATTTCTTACTTTTTTAACCAGTGATGCAAGTCTGCTATGCACCCATCTGCTAGTTCCTACCCACAGGTATCTGTACACCCATGCACATACGAGATTCTCTGGGGCATGTACTCCACACAAGGAGCCCAGCAACTCCAAGAGGGACTGAGAATCTGTTTTCCTGTGAACTGGCACATGGGGCTCCAAGATTAGTGCAGTCTGTAATGCCTGGTGTGGTCCCTGTCACTGTCCCCATTTCTCTGCCAAAGCTTAGCACTATCCCTGTTTTCTGCCAACCTGACAGGCACACACTGCTATCTAGTTTGCTTTTTTTTTTTTTAAGAATTTTTTATTTTTTTGTTTCAGAACCTTTTGTTTATTCACTCATTTTTATGGCAGGCTCAGCCTGCCCCAAGGGCAGGCCTGGCGCAGCATGTGGTGTTGGGGATCAAACTGCAGTCCCTGAAGCTGCCCAAGCTTTCCCCAACAGGTGCTTTAGACCACTGAGCCATCCCACTGGGCCCTGGTTTGCATTTTGATTACTGCTGCTAGAAGCATTTTATTAGCCCTCAGGTTTCCAGTCTTCTAGTTGCCAGTGATTAAGGCAACTGTGCAACTTCCAGACTTCTGTGGCATGCAAGTCTTTGTGAATGTAGATGTCATTCCCTTATTTTATACTTTGAAGCTACTGGAGGTTAACCATGTGTACAACAGGTCCTAGTCCTATTTTGCCCCAAGGGGAAACCATTCACCTCTCCCTTTCCTTGAGGCACCCATAGCTTTGGCTGAATTAACCCCTCCCCACTCCTCATAGCTGCGTTCTCAAAATTCTGCTACATAACCACAAGGGTGGGATTCTTCCTAGATCTACAAGAGGCCCTGAAGGCAAGGACACTACACCAGGCCTCTCATCTATCCTCCTTTTGGCTAGTGCAGTTTTTTGAGGTGGGCCAGATCCAAAGTGCTTGGTTTAAGCTGGGTGCTGTGGTACAAGCCTGTGAATGCAGCACTTGGAAGGCTGAAGCAGGAACACTGCTGGCTTAAGGCAGTTCTGGATGACAAAGTGAGTTCAAGGCTGGCCTGATATTACACTGCAGGATGCTAACTCATCACCTCTAAGATGCTCATCTCAGAAACGTTTCAACTGCATGCCTACCATCCCACAACTGGCTCAGGCAAGATCGTAAGTTGGAGCCCAACTTGAGTAACAAATGCACGATTGCCACCACCAAATAAATATACTCTGGACTATTAACCCACTCAACAGTTAATAGGGGGGAGAAAAATGAATAGGGGCTGGCCCAACACCATAAAGTTTTAGCACTGTCTCTACAGTTCTTGCTTACCTAACCCCAAAAGGAAGCCGAGGCTTGCAGTGGGGAGCATTGCAGAGTGGCAGGCCTTGCACACAGGCCTCAATGCCAGGAGACTGGCTAAGAACGCCCACAAAGCTTTATGGTACAGGCCAGAATTTTCTACCCCCACTGAAAGTGTGAAACATTAAAAACTTCCCTCAAGCTGCCAACTGGTGGTGGTACCCACTGATGATGTCCCAAGGCCAGAGCTGGGGGACCCTTCTCAATCTTAGCGCTCAGCTCTTGATCCTCAGACCCAGCTCCCCCTTCTAAGGGAATGATTCCAGAGCAGGTATGTCCTACATCGGATTTTTTCCCATGTTAAATCTTCCCCTCGTGTTCTTCCAGTGAGGAACTTCAGAAATCCCATCTTAAACTAGACCCATCCCTAAAACATGAGAACAGCATGCTCATTATGGCTCACAATATGCAACTGTCTAGGCTCCTCAAACCAGTTCTGGATACACTTGGAATACTGGATCTACCTTGAAATACTGGAGGCCTCATGGCCTGATGGGCACACCAAGCTTAGGATAAACCCCATCCCCTGCACTGCCACTACCGTGCCACCCTCTACCCCAAATGAAGAGCAGCCCTCCACGTAATGCAGCACTTTTTATTTCTCCTTACACAATGACGTGTTGCTGGGGCCTAATGTTCTCACAGTAGAAAACCAAAATTTGTCATCTTAAAGAGGTGAATACAAAAAAAACCTTACATAAATTAAAAGAATGAATAAATTTACAGATGTAAATGCAAACTGTTTCCAACTCAAGGCAAATAAACCACCGCCGATGTTCAGGTGGGAAAACAATGATGATGGATGGAAACAGGGTCATAAGGCTCGTACTCTCCCACCCTGTTAATTAAAACCAGCAAAAAAGACCAAAGTGGCAACTGGTTCAGCAAGTCCTGCCAGCCCGAGAAATCCTGGAACAGTCAGCTCTGACTTAATACCCTGCACGGATCTGTGCTGTGGCCACCCATATTGCCAAGCCATGGATTTCTCAAGTGTGCTCAACTCAACCACCAAGTGACCAAACCACATCAACTAAGGGAGTGAATCAAAGATATGCACAGGGTATAAATCAGACCAAAAACAGTTAACTTGAATACAAGGTCAAAATCAGCAACAAGCTCTACAATCCAGTGCTGATATCAGATACAAGCTTCAAGGACAAATTTCTTTCAGAGGCTTATTCCAGTTTCATGAGGCTAGCATGAGGTTTGTACATTTGCCAGGGCAAATTATACTTCGGAATCAGCTCATGCAGCAGGTGCCTGGCACCTGCTCAGTCCATTTAGAAGCATTTACGGTGCACAATGGAGGGGCCTGACTCATCATACTCCTGCTTGCTGATCCACATCTGCTGGAAGGTGGACAGTGAGGCCAGGATTGAGCCACCAATCCACACAGAGTACTTGCGTTCAGGAGGGGCAATGATCTGTGGAAGAAAAAGGGGCCATGAGAACCCAAGGCGTCAGAAGTACATCCCCAACATTCTAGGTCTAAGGATGCTCAGACTAGTGGGCACTCACCTTGATCTTCATGGTGCTGGGTGCCAGGGCTGTGATCTCTTTCTGCATCCTATCAGCAATGCCTGGGTACATGGTGGTTCCACCAGACAGCACTGTGTTGGCATATAGGTCCTTGCGAATGTCCACGTCACACTTCATGATAGAGTTGAAGGTAGTCTCATGGATGCCACAGGATTCCATACCTAGGAAACAAAACCTTAGTGGCAGGGTTCTGACAACTTGTTCCTCCTGACGCAGAGGATCTTCCTATAGACACCTACCAAGGAAAGAAGGCTGGAAAAGCGCCTCTGGACACCGGAAGCGCTCGTTGCCAATGGTAATCACTTGCCCATCAGGCAGCTCATAGCTCTTCTCCAAAGAGGAAGAAGAAGCAGCTGTGGCCATCTCCTGCTCAAAGTCCAGGGCGACGTAGCACAGCTTCTCCTTAATGTCACGAACAATCTCCCTCTCAGCAGTGGTGGTGAAGCTGTAGCCACGCTCCGTCAGGATCTTCATGAGGTAGTCTGTCAGGTCCCGGCCAGCCAGGTCCAGACGCAGGATGGCGTGGGGGAGGGCATAGCCTTCATAGATGGGCACTGTGTGGGTGACCCCATCGCCAGAGTCCATGACAATACCAGTGGTGCGTCCTGAGGCATACAGGGACAGCACAGCCTGGATAGCCACGTACATGGCTGGGGTGTTGAAGGTCTCAAACATGATCTGGAGAACAATAGGTCTCAGTCAACAAAAGAACCCTGAGCCACCCATGCCCAACACGCTTCATGCTGCATGCCACAAATGTGATGTGTGGAGAAAAGAACAGAACACAGGCAGAAACGCAAACTAGAAACCTGGAAGCTTCAGGGAGGAAATGCCAGAAGAGGAACAGAGCCCTGAAAATATCAAAGAAACACTTGAATGTCAGAAAATGGAGCGGAGCAGAAAATGACTTGTGAAACAGGAAGGAGATCCAGGCACACCCTACCTGAGTCATCTTCTCTCTGTTGGCCTTCGGGTTCAAGGGGGCCTCTGTCAGCAGCACTGGATGCTCCTCAGGGGCCACACGCAGCTCGTTGTAGAAGGTGTGGTGCCAGATCTTCTCCATGTCATCCCAGTTGGTGACAATACCGTGCTCGATAGGATACTTCAGGGTCAGGATGCCACGCTTGCTCTGGGCCTCATCGCCCACGTAGGAATCCTTCTGGCCCATGCCCACCATCACTCCCTGCAAATAAAACCATGAGACTCCTGGCTCGACACATAACTAGATGAATCAGGCTAAACAGATGGAGGATCTAGACTCACCTGGTGTCGGGGGCGGCCGACAATGGAGGGGAACACAGCCCGGGGAGCATCATCGCCAGCAAAGCCAGCTTTACACATGCCAGAACCATTGTCAATGACGAGTGCGGCAATTTCTTCTTCCATTGCGATCTGCCCAGAGAGATGCAACTCACTCAAGGGGACCCGAACCGTCAGCCTCAGAACGACACCGCCCTACTACCAGAACACCCCACCCACCTAAACGCAGTTTTTCCTTTACCTCCCCAGAGCTGACCACTCACAACCGTCGGCAACCGGCGGCAGCCTGGTCCGAGCCGGGCCGTTCTGCGGGGGCGCGGGGACCCCGCACTGGGCCGGCCCCACCCTACTCCTCCCCGCAAGATGCTGAAAAGGGCCTATGTAACCTCTTCCCCGGGGACCGCGCGGCCTAGTCTCCCGAGAGGAAGCTAGGGTTGCTGGGGACCAGAAGGCCGCTAAGACACGAAAAAGTAGGCGACTTACCTGCGGTGGTTGGGAAGCGAAGCGACAACAGACCCAGCAACACGAGCCGGTGGCGGCGTCTGAGACCGAGCGCGGCCTCCCCCGCCGCTATTTAAAGAAAAGTAGGGCGCGCGCGCGAACGGCGGCGCGCGCGGCCCCAGAACATGTCCATATATGGCGATCTTTCCGAAAGCCAGGCGCCCATTGGCCCGCCCGCCCCGGACACGTGGGGGCCCAGCCCGGTCTGCCCCCCGCCCGCGCCGCCGCCAACCGCCCCGCCCGCGCCGCCCCCGCGTGCCCGAGACCCTGCCTCTGGTGGTTCGGGGCTGGCCTCGCACTGGCCGGCACCAGCCTAGAACTGCGCGCCTTGGGGAGGGCCCGGGGTGTTATTGCGCCCCAAGCTCTAGTGAGTCCCTCCTCCCACCCGGCTGGGAGTTTTGCACCCTGGCTACCTCCGCCAGCTCTTTCCCCAGCTCCTACGAGGCCCGGCGTTGACTGAGGGGCAAGGAAGCGTTCCTGCGACTGCTAGGCACAGGGGAGCAATCACTTCGACCTGTGCTTTTGGTGGACGCCCATCACCTGGCGCAGGGAAGGGGGCGCACAAACGGCAGGCCGGGTCGTCCCCGGGTGCGAGGTCACTCCACCCTCTCATCTTAGAGGCAGCGGTTCGGAGGGGCTTTGTTTAATTCCGGTTACTTGTGGGCAGCCCAGGGAAACTGAGACAAGAAATCTTGACTTTCCGCTCGGAAAAAGCTTTGGCAAGATCCCAAACACCTGCCGCGCGGCTTGGATCCGCCTGGGGACGTTGGTTCTGTGGGATCCTAGCGGTTGTCTGCAAGCTGCAGTTGCGCAGGGAGGGACAGCGGGGGGCACGGGACTGATCCAAGGTCACCGCGGCTTGGGCTCCCCGCTGCTCTGGGCACCTCGCCCTCAGGGCCAATTTGTCCCGTCACCTGCGGGGCCGCAAGGCCTCTCGGAGTCCCCAGCTGCCAGTCAAGTGCGTGCCCCACCCACGAGGGTATGGGGCTGGGCCTCTAGGAAGCCCACCTGACTCCCGTTTTTGGGCGGAGCCCACGCTTGCCGGACACCAGGCGCGGGCGTCCATGGGGTGGAGGACACAATGTCGCACACGAAGGACACCGTGAAGCTGCTTCACACCGCGTTTCCCCAAGTCCGTACGGCAGACACCTGCCTCTTCTCGGACCCCTGTTTCTTCGATGTCTTTGAGCGCGTGCAGAGAGGGGCGGCCTTGGAGACCCCGGGCTCTGCGGGCCGCGGGGAACTGGGCGAGGGAGAGGCGCCACGCGACTCCTAGGCCCTCCTTCAGGAGGGGGCGCGGTGGCCTGGGTGTGCAGGTGGGCGAGCGCGACGGGCGGCCATATTTGGCCAAGTGGGCCAGCGCCCCGCCCGCTGCCGGAGGCCGCCTGCTGCCCTGAGTCACGGGGCAGACGTAACGGAAGGGGCGCCGGGCCGCGCTCCTCGCCTTATTTAGTCAAGCAGGCCATCCATTGGCGGGCGGGACAAAGGGGCGGTGGCGGGGAAGTTCGGCCAGGCGGCCCATTCGGCCCTGCGCGCGTCCGAGACGTTCCGCAGTGGCCTGTAGTTTGCGCCGCGGGGAGGGTAGGCGCCGTGTGAGCCTTTATCCTTCTCTGTGTTGCCGCGGGGCAGTGCCAGGGCTCGCCAAAGGTCACAACGGGGCTGTTCTGGTCGGTCTCAGGAAGCGGGTGGAATAGGGTTGCCTATACTTTCTGGAACAGTAGCCTGAGAGGGCTCTAGGAAAGGGACCCATATATGTGGCAGCCTCTGGCTCCTGTGTCTGGGAGGCTCAGGGCTGCAAAAGCATTAGTGCCAGAAGTGGGTGTGTCCTCCCATTGTAAGGAGGAAGCCTGGATTAAGAAATGGTGTGATGTGTTTTTCTAGTTCAGGGCTGGTTTTGGTGGCTTTTTCTTGTGACCTTGCTGTGGGTCATTCTGGTTTTTTGTTTTTGTTTTATATATTCTATATTTCACCCGTTTAACACGTGAGAAAATAGCCAAGCATGGAGGTGCAAGCCTAATTCCAGCACTCAGGAGACAGGCAGGAGAATCTCCTTGGGTTTGAAGGCAGTCTGGGTTACATGTCTTTCTTTTCCTTTCCTTCCTTCCTTCCTACTTTCCTTCCTTCCTTTCTCGGTATGGGGGATTGAACTCAGGACTTAGCACTTGCCAGGCAAGCACTTATTCGACTGAGCTATCTCCCTAGCCCTCTGGGAGACGCTGACTCAAACATAAACCAAAAGAAAACAAATGAGCAAGAGAAAGAAAGAGAAGGAGAGGCCCACCAAAGTGGAGTGTTGCTCACCCTGGTTCCTTCCCAGGTGTTCCTCTGCGCTGACAGCTGGCCTTCCTCTCCTCTACCCCTTCTGTCAAGCTGGCCATTTATAAGGGAGACAAAACAAGGAACTTGGCAATGAATCCCCACCTCAGCTTTCTACCTGTGCCATCCATCCATTGAGGAGCCCCTTTCCTTCTCCAATCCAATCCAAGTTGGGCTGGTGGAACAGGAAAAGACATTGGGAGAACGTGGAAAAAAGTGAAATCTAGTGTTAACAGTAAGTACAAGATTGTCATACCTTCAGCTGTGAGAATCACACCACATGGGTCCGTGAGATGGAACAGTGGAACTACTGTTTTTACAGCTTTCTTGTAAATCTAAAATCCCATAATAGGCCGGGCGTGGTGGCTCACGCCTGTAATCCCAGCACTCGGGAGGCTGAGGCAGGAGGATTGGTGTGAGTTCGAGACCAGCCTGGGCTACAAAAGTGAGCTCAAGGCCAGCCTCAACTGCATAGCAAGACCCTGTCTCAAAAAGACCAAAAAATAAATAAATAAATAAAATAAAATAAAATAAAAATAATAAAATCCCATAATAACAATTTAAAACTCCAAGGAAATCAAAGTTGACCTGCTCTCAGCTCATTTTCCAACACTCCCAGGTCTTTGCAGAAAGGTCCTTTTAAGGCTGTAACCAGACCTGCGTCTCCCCACCCAGCCTGCCCGCCAGCGGAGGTACTGCTTTGCAGGGAATTCAGCTGAGCGCCAGAGGCTGTTACTTAGGCAAAAGCACAGGATGTTGTGGAGATAAGATAGCAGGAGGAATTGTGTTTGTCCTGGGGACATCTGGAAACACCCAGAGATTTACACTGGACACTTAAAGGACTTTGCCCATTGGATACAAGACTGCCAGAAAACTTTAATCACAGATTTTTTTTATTAAATCTTCCTGCCTGCCTCTTTTCCATCTATGTAAAAGGGACATGCTTTGCTTTTTTTTTTATCTTTTATTTATTTGGTATAGGATCTCACTGCTCAGCTCAGACTCAGTGATCCTTCTGTCTAAGCCTCACCAGCACTGGAATTACAGGTGTGTATAACCATGCCCAATTTCAGTGGTTGGCTTGGCATATGCTACTGGGGATCGAACCTGCACCCTCACGTACTTTGATCACCAAGCTACTTCCCAGGGACACACTTTTCTTTGTTCTGGGTAGATAGCTCTGTTGCTCTCTCCCTGCCTGTACCCAGCTATTAAACTATATGCCTAATTGCTATCATAAAACACCATTCTGGGGGCCGGGGAGATAGTTCAGTAGAATAAGTGCTTGCCTGGCAAGCACAGCGTCTTGAGTTCAATCCCTGGTACTGAAAAAAAAACAAAACTATTCTGTGGTCCCGTGCCCATTTGTAAAGAGTCCATTTTTGGTCCTTACCAGTGCCCCAGGGCAGCTCTGGAATGAGCTTTTCGGAACAGTGGTCCCAAGGACCACTCTGGTGGATGAGGCCAGCTTTCTCCAGCTAGGCCTTGCTATGTGACTTTGGAATCAGAGGGTGAAACCAGGGTCAGTCACTCTTGTCTTCCATCTGGCTCTGCCATGACTGTGCAGACCAAATCCTGATTTATGTGGCTGAGGCCTGAGTGGGTACTGCATGTCTGGTCAGTGGTGGGAACCAGCAAATGAGTCTCTGCCTCTGTTGTCCAGTTCTTACTATTGGGGATGATGCCAGGGCTGTGCCTTTTCAGGGAAAACTAAGGCAATCACCAGAGTCAAGGTAACAAACCAGAACCCAGTATTCATTATATCCTTAGGCTGTGTGAACTCCCTGTACAATGTTTGGCCAACACCCACCTACTCACTGCTTCCCGATTCAGTGGGGACATAGACCTGCTGGAGTTTACCCAAGGTTTCCTGTTTCCCCAGTCATGCAGAGGGAACAAGAAGGTATTGGAGGCCAGGGAGATAGCTCAGTAGAGTAAGTCCTTGCCTGGCAAGCACAGGGTCCTGGTACTGGTCCTGAAAAAAAAAAAAAAAAAAAGCATTATGTAGATATTTGGGGCCAGGGAGATAGCTTGGGACCAGAGAGATAGCTAAGGGGCACAAGTGCCTGCCTGGCAAGTGCAAGGTCCTGAGTTCGATCCTTGATTCCACACACACACAAAAAGAATTTTAAGAAGGTATTGGAAGAACATTTAGCGAGGAGTTAGAGAACCTGGGCTCCAGGATGGGTCCAGCCTTGATCCTGCTGTATGACTTTTTCTATCTCATTTTCTGTTTCTGTGCATGCCCACCTCAAGATCCTGTTTCAAAATTTTAAAATGAGGGCTGGGGAGATAGCTCAGTGTTCTAGGTGCCTGCCTGGACCCAGGTTCGATCCCCAGTACCACATTCCCTGCCAGCCCTGGAACCACTCATGCTGAGCTGGCCTGAGACCAGGAGTGGTGGTGCACGCCTGTAATCCCAGCACCGGGGAGGCTGAGATAGGATCACTATAAATCTGAGCAGCGTAGTGAGATTGGGCCAAGTAAATAAAGATTTTTTTTTTCAATACCAGGGATTGAACTCAGGACCTTGCATTTGCCAGATAAACACTTATTCCACTAAGCTATATCCCCAACACAATAAAGAGATTTTTAAAAATTAAAAAAAATTAAATGGCTGGAAATGTAGCCCAGTGTGAAGCTCCTGAGCTCAATCCCTAGTACAGCTTTTTTTTACTTTATTGTTTTTATTTTAGGGAAGGGTGTATAGGGTGGTTGTTCAGGGTCTCACTACTAGATAACTCATAGTGATCTGCCTGAGTACAACCTCCCAAGAGCTGGGATTATAGGTGTACCACCACTGCCCAGTCTCAGTTGCTGTCTCAGTGTGCCCCAGGGGCAGGGCTGGCGTGTTGGGCCCTAGATCCAAACATCTGGTCCCTGCACATGCTTGCAGGCACTTTAATTCCCTGAGCTATTGGTTATTTTATTTTTTTGGAACTGGGAATTGAACTTGGGTCCTTGAACTTGCCAGGCAAGCACTTATTCTACTGAGCTATCTCCCCAGCCACTTCCCTGAGCTATTTGGCCCCTAGTACAGTATATTTATTTATTTATTTATTTATTTTTTGTCTTTTTGAGACAAGGTCTCGCTGTACAGTTCAGGCTGGCCTTGAGCTCAGTTTTGTAGCCCAGGCTGGTCTTGAACTCTCACTGATCCACCCACCTCAGCCTCCCGAGTGCTGGAATTACAGGTGTGCGCCACCACGCCCAGCTAGTACAGTATTTTTAAAAAATTTTTGCAGTACCAAGGATCAAACTCAAAACCTTGCCAGGCAGGCATTTAAGCTGCTGAGCTGTATCCGCAGCCAGTATTTTAAAGAGAAAAAAAGCTGGGCATGGTGGCACATGCCTATAGTGCCAGCACTTGGGAGACTGAAGGAAGAAGATCAAAGTGAGTTTGAGACCAGCCTGGGTGACGAAAGTGAGCTCAAGGCCTGCCTGAACTGCATAGCAAGACCCTGTCTCAAAAAAGACAATAAATAAACAAATTTTAAAAAAGTGAGGATGAGTAATAAGAAGATATAGGTTTTTCAGGAGCTCTGAAACCAGTGGTGGGCCAGCCAGATAGTTTTTTTTTTTTTTTTTTTGTTTTTTGAGACAGGGTCTCGCTATGCAGTTGAGGCTGGCCTTGAGCTCACTTTTGTAGCCCAGGCTGGTCTCGAACTCGCACCAATCCTCCTGCCTCAGCCTCCCGAGTGCTGGGATTACAGGTGTGAGCCACCACGCCCGGCCCCAGCCAGATAGTTTAACAGATGAAAGTGGATAAAAATACCTATTTAGGGCCCGGCAGGATGGCTCAGTGGTCTAAAGTGCCTGCTTAGGAATGATTGGGCGGCTGCAGGGACCGAGGTTCAATCCCCAGCACCACATGCTGCGCCAGCCCTGCCCTCAGGGCAGGCTGAGCTGGTCATAAAAATAAATAAACAAACAAAAGTTCTGAAACAAGAAAAAAAAAGTTTAAAAAAAAAAAAAAAGCCTGTTTAGGCAGACTCAGAGCCATCACGCTGTGCCAGCCCTGCCCCCAGGTCACACTGAGAAGTCATTGAGACTGGGCATGGTGGCAGCACTTGGGAGGATGAAAACTAGAGGATCACTACAATTCCTATCTGTTTAGTGAGACCCTTTACTAAATACAAAGAAAAAAAAAAAAAAAAGCCAGTGATGCATCTATGTGGGCCAGAGGTCTGGGAATAGGTGGCCAGCCGGAGGCCCAAATTTCCTCCAGGTTACTGGCATTGAGGTCCCTAGGTGTTTTTTTGTTTTGTTTTGTTGATGGTGAACACTCAGTACCGTGTCAGACCCAAGTCTGCCTCCCCGGCACACCCAGAAGTGATGGGGTCCCAGCCACATTTGACGCTGCTGCCCTATGTGCAACTCAGTAGTCTTTTTTTTAGAATTTTTTTTTATTTTGGGCCCCGCAACTCGGTAGTCTTGAACTGTCTGCTCTCCACCACTTTTAGCACCTTACTAGCTTTGTGAGGACCTCTACCAGATCCTCACTGTGCTGTCTGGAAGCTGCAGTCTCCACATCTGCCTGCGCTTTCAGTGACACAGCAATAGGAGGAAGCTGGTTCAAGCATACAAATCCCAGCCTCCACCCTCTTCACCCTGTGGTCTCCCCTAAAGCCAGAACTGGGAGCCAGCACTTTTTTGCCCTGCTGTGCCTGTGTCCACTTGCAGTTCAGCCACATCCATCACTGTCCCTAGACCCTGTCACTGTACCACATCCTAGGTTGTGCCTGCTACCTGCCTCTTGCTTCCCTTTATCAGTTCCTGTGTTATAGGTCAGGTCTTCACTGACGGTGGCCACCCACTGCCTTGAGAGAGAATCTGGGGCTCTGCCTACCTCTCCTTCACTGCCCTCTACTCTGAGACTGGTTCCTGTGAAATCCCATGTCAGTCATCAGTGCAGCTGGGGTCTCTCCTACACTAGGAATAGGAAGCCTGGGAGAAGAGGGTGGGGCCTCAGCTTTGGAAATCTGAGGCAGCAATAGGCCACACACCTCACCCTGGCCCTAGTGCACAATGGGGATATTGTAAGACCTCGAAGAAAGGCAGAGCAGGCTGCACTTCCTAGGACCCTCTTCCTGTTCCCCACTTGGGTTGGTTGTCCTGCTTTTCTGGCCCCAGGCAGGTCAGGGTAGCACAGACTTCACCCCCAACCTGAGTAGGGCTGCAGGACACAGAAGCTTTAGACACAAAAGAAAGAAGGTCATAATTAACCTTCACCTCTGGGGAGCTCAGTTCGAAAGGTCAAGGCCTGGCCCCACAGGTGTGCCGCCTCCAGGGCACCATGCCCAGGACAGGGAAACTGGTTGTGGTGGGGCAAGGTCTGGAAGCTACTGCTCCTGATGCTCTGATCCTTGGCCCCTGTCTCAAGGCTGCAGTTGGGTGTGTGTGTGTGGGGGGGCAGGATGGAGAGAGGAAGGGGCCAGTCTGGAGTCCAGTTGCAACTCGTAAGGGCTTCCTAGCCTTGGTTACCTTCCTCCTAGCACAGACACCCCTCGGAAGCAGCGGGAGCTAGGGTCTGACTCAAAGCTGGTGGGGACGTTGATGTGCCTGGACCTATAGGGGTGCTTACCCAGGAGAATGGCTCTGACCTCCGTGTGGGGTCTGGGGGAACTGTAGTGTTCAGGGAAAGTGCCAGCACGCAGGCAGTGTCAGGTTGCCATACCCCCCACCCCCACAGCTTCGGGTTCCAAGCCAGGCCTTTTGCCCCTTTGTGCCTGGGTCCCACCTCATCCCAAAGCCCAGAACAAGACCGGCAGAGGGGACACTCCAATGAACTTGGCTGGCAGGGACCAACAGATGGCGCCCAGCCTGGGCTCTGCGGAGTATTCGGCTGTAAGCGCAGGTGTCATTCCCATTTGGGCCGCCAGGTGGGTCCCGCTCTCTGCGCTGGCTGTGGGTCACCGGGCTCTCTCTTTCTGGCCAGAAGAGACCCCAAAGCTCCTGACTGAACTTGGGCAGGGCTACTGAGTCATGGAAGCCCTGGCGCTGGTTGGAGGGGGCTCGAGCAGGCTTCTGAGGGAGTGCAGCGGTGGATGACCTCAGCCACTGTTGACACATGCACAGAAAGAACCAGGAGGACCCAACCACTGAACAGCCCACTGCAGGGGTACCCACAGAGCCCCAGATGGTTTCTGACAAGCCACCATTTCCAAAGGAGTGGAGATCAGAAAGCCTAAGACAGGTCGCACAGCAGGGACAAGTGGTTCAAGACTGGGTGAGTGGTGCACCACCACCACCAACCACACCCAGTGGCCCTTCTGCTGCTATGGGAAGCTTTTTGTTTTCTTTTACGTCTTCGAGGAGAAGAATATTTTAATTTTCTGCCCTTTGATGGAGCATTTCACTTTTTAAAATTTGTGTTTTGATGGGGCTGGGGAGATAGCTCCGAGGCACAAGTGCCTGCTGGGCAAGTGCAAGGTCGTGAGTTCGAACCCCAGTCCCCCCCCAAAAAATAAAATAAAATAAAATTTGTGTTTTGAGTCAGGGACTCACTATTTAGCCCAGCCTAACCTTAAACTCACAGCCATCTTCCAGCCTCACCTCCCAGGGGTTGCAATTACAGGTGTGCACTAGCACACCGGGCTTGAACTTGATTATGTAGCTCAGCTGGCCTGGGACCCTTGTGATCCTCCTACCTCATTCTTCAGAATGCTGGGATTATAGGTATGTGCAGGGATTATAGGCAGGATTTTCATTTTACATAAATTGTATGCCTTTTTGAGATAACTTTGCTTAATATTAAACATTTTTTTAACATTTGCTTATCATTCTTTCTCTTTGTTTCTAAGCCATTTGGGAGTGGGCTTCAGGTGTGAGACCCTTAAGGACTGGGGATTGAACTCAGGCCTTTTTACTTGCCAGGCAAGTGCTTATTCTACTGAGCTACTTCCCCAGCCCCTCAGTGTGCTTTTTCTAAAGGTTATTTTATATTGTTTGCAGTCTAGGGGATTGAACGCAGAGCTTTTGCATGGAACTACATTCTCAAGCCTTATTTTTTATTTTAAGATAGAGTTTCATAATTAGTTGCCCAGGTTGGGCTCAAAGGCACTGTCTTTCACAGCTACAATACAGTGATCTAGATCATGCAGTTCAGCACTGACAGTGTTTGATGGTCCACACTTCAGTGTCCTATCAATAACTTTGGTGGCATTGTTTTGTCTAGTTTTTTTTTTTTTTTTTTTTTTTTTTTTTTTTTTTTTTTTTGTCTTATTGAGACAGGGTCTCGCTATGCAATTCAGGCTGGCCTTGAGCTCACTTTTGTAGCCCCGGCTGGTCTCGAACTCGCACCGATCCTCCTGCTTCAGCCTCCCAAGTGCTGGGATTACAGGCGTGCGCCACCATGCCCGGCCTGTCTAGTTTTGTTTGTTTGTTTGTTTGTTTTTGCAGGACCAGGGTTCAAGCTCATGACCTGGCACTTGTGCCACAGAGCTATCTCCCCAGTCCCATGGTGACATTGTTTTGTTTCCTGCTCTGCTCTGGAAAGATGTATCACACTCTTGTCCTAAACTTGCAATTTTTTAAAAAAATGTATGTAGAACAGTGTCTACTGAGCCTACAGGGTCTCACTACACAGATAAGACTGAGTGATTCTCCTGTTTTCAGCCTCCCAAGTGCTGAGATTACAGGTACACACCACCATGCCCAGTCTCAATCACCCAGTCTCAACTGCTGTGTCAGCATGCCCCCGGGGTGGGGCCAGCACCAGGGATCAACCCCAGCTGCACTCTGCCTAAGCAGGCACGTTACACCACTGAGAACTTGCATATTTTGAATCCCAAAGGCCTCTCCCTCTCCTATGGTTTACAGCATTAACTACAGGTAGTAAAAGATTTTTCAGAGAGCAGAGCAGTGCTAGTGCCTGAAATAGAATGGGGATGCACTTTCCCCTTGGGAACCATGTAGCATATGACAATGACCAGGTTCACGGGCTATCCCTTCCCTTACAGTGAATGGACTGTGTCTGTTTTGTCCCAGAAGTCAGAGATGGAGGGCCAGTGAGATAGTTCAGTAGAATAAGTGTCTTCCTGGTAAGCACAAGGTCCTGAGTTCAATCCCTGGCTTTTGTTTTTGCGGTACCAGGGATTGAACTCAGGACCTTACGCTTGTCAGGCAAGCACTTATTCCACTCAGCTATCTCCCTGGCCTGAGTTCAATCCCTGATACCACACACACACAAATAAAGTCAGATGGAGTTCATTCCATTCCAAATCCCATCATAAGTTTCCAGCGCACAATAGGTGCTTAATAAGTGCCTGGATGGCAGGGGCAGGGATCTTGTCTTATTGCCAGGCCTCTGCAAATAGATATGATGCAGTATACCTGCCACTCATGTGCCCCTGCACGTGCAAACATAAGGATGCACGGGGATGGGGCTGGGGTTGCGGGCTCATGGCTGTCTGCAGTGGGTACTGACAGCTGCAGCTGTGCACCTGTGAATCTAAGCCCAGCTGAGTGGTGAGCAGCCTCCTGTCTTCTGGGAGGTGATCTGGTCCCAAGCAGCTGGGGCTCACCAGGAGACATTCTGGTGAATGTTGCCCCAATTGTTGCTGTGCTCAGGGGCACCTGGGCTTGTTGACTGTCCTCAGGCCTGCCCTTGTGTGCCCTTTGAACCTTTTGTCTTTTCTGGGGCCCCAGGTTTCCAGAGAAGGCTGGTCTCCCCTCCTACTCCACACTTCCAGGCACCTTACCCCCCACCCTCCAGGACATTAGGGATTTACAAGAGATAGAAGCCTGGAGACTGCAGCTTCTTGCTGAAGGTGTGGGACAACCAGAGCTGCAGTATTTCTGGAACTTTTGTGCTTGTGTGCCATGCTGGAGGTGCAATGCTGCTGAACTATATCTAAATGAGGCCTGGGCGTCCCAGCAGACTGAGTCCAGGAACCCCTCTGCACACTCTCCATTCCAGTTCTGATATCTCCCCACCAACACTACCACTGAGTGCAGTCTGTCACCCTAAACCAGGCCTTCAGGCCTCAGTAAACCAACCCAGGCCAGAGTAAGAAAAGGGGCCCCTTCATGGCCAGCCATGTAAGTGGAACTGAAGGGAACAGAGAGCTCAACCATGAAAAAATCATGAGGCCGCCAAGCGCAGCTCAGTTCAAGGAGTGGGAGCTCCTGTGTAGGACCTCAGGGAGAGAGTAAATCAGGGTCGTAGGTCGTCCCTGTGGTTCCCTGTCTAGCAGGGTAGTCCTTTGTTGCAGGCCTGGGAGGGAAACAGAGGGCTAAAAGGACAAGAGGAGCTGGTCAACAGCATGGTGAGGGGATGACAACCAGAACATACCAATCAGGATGTGGGGTTGAGGGGGAGGGCTCTGGGAAGTGGGCGGGGCCTCAGAACATTTTCCTCACCCCCTGCAGGGTGGATATAGGACTATGCTGAGTAGGCCACAGAGGTGGTGCTGCCCCAGCTCCTCTTTCTTGTTTTCTGGGTTTTGGGACAGTGGAAGAATGAGCCCCTCCCCCCATACACACACACACAACACACACACTCATACACACACAGAGGCAGCCCAGCTCACAGCACCACCATCAGTGTTTCCCAGGGCACCTATTCTGGTACATATGCTGGTTGCCATAGTAACAGGCAGCCTGCCTACAAGCATCCAGCCTGGGCTCTTGTATTCTAGACTGCCGTCTAGAGAAGGGGACTGGGTCCTTCCCCTGCTAGCTCCAAGGAGACTGCCTGGGCTGGGAAGATTGGGACTGGCAGGGACCTGCAGGGTCTAGGGCAGCCACTTCCCCAGTATCTGGGGAAAGGAGGTTTCTAGAGATCTCGGGATAGGGTGGTGGGAGGGAGTAGGGTGGCTCTAGGCTTTCTCTGCTCCTGGCTCTTGCTGGCCCTCCTCACTCAGGGATCAGGAGCTTTCTGATGCTGAAGATACCTTTGCTTCTGGACTCAGCTGTGCTCAAGAGAGCCCAGCAGCATGTCCACTGGCAGCCAGCTTCCCCCTGAGGTAGGTGATGCCACTCCCTCAAGACAAACATTTGCACTGGAGTCTCAGGCAGCCTTATCCATGCCCAGGCCTGGTGCTGGTGCTACAGATGGCCACACAAGGACACACACTCCCCTCCATCTTGGGTTCTAAGTGGGGGGCAGGCCAGTGGAGCTCCTAGGGTAGCAGTGACTAACTGACTCATTCCAGAGTACAGCCAGGCAGACTGCACAGCAGAGACATTTGGTTATTGCATGTGGGAGAATAGGGAGGGGCTGGAGGACAAGGCTGGCTGGCAGTTCTGGGGTGTGGTGGACATCTGGTGTGTGACCACTGCCTTTGAAGTAAGCTCTGCTGAGCAGTCATGAGTGGATTCTGAGGCTGTGGTAAAGGCACCATCTCTATCAGCCAGGCTGGCTTAGTAGGTGAACATGACAGTTCAGCCTGTTCATGTCATGTGCACCTTTGTGTATGCATGTGCATGTGTGTGCACATGTGCACACATGGAAACACACACACAGAGTGACCTGTGTTTCTATAGAGGCTCAGCCCATCACACAAGAATCAGCCCCCACCCCCACCGCCTCCTTCACCCTCCAGGCACCAAATTAGGAAGGGTGGTACATGTCTGTGATTCCAGAGCTCTGGAAAGATGACAGCAAGGTTGAGATCAGTCTGGACAACTTAGTCACTTTACCAGAGCCCACTTTAAAAATAAAAAGGGGGGCCTGGCGGAATGGCTCAGTGGTCTAAAGCGCCTACTTGGGAAAGCTTGGGCGGCTTCAGGGACCGCGGTTCGATCCCCGGCACCACATGCTGTGCCAGCCCTGCCCTCGGGGCGGGCTGAGCTGGCCATAAAAATGAGTGAATAAACAAACAAAAGTTCTGAAACAAGAAATAAATAAAATAAATTAAAAAAAATAAAAATAAAAAGGGCTGAAGACAAAGCTCAGTGATAGCACACCCCTGGGTTCAATCCTCAGTTCTGCTAAGTGAATAAAATTTAAAGAGAACTGGACCAGGTCCTGTGTTCGATTCCAAGTAACAAACAGAAAAGGAACCAGACCCCACACCAGTCATGGGTACCTGGCAAGTACCTGATGTGTGCTAGAGACTTTACTGGGATCTAAGAGAAAACTGTTCCCTAGAAGCAGCTGTGTTATAGCTCTAGGGGCTGCATGGAGGCAGGGTGCAAAAACCTGAGCAAACTGCTTTCCTCCAAGGGATGTCCCTCCACTGAATCCAACAGGCCTCCTTGATTCACACAGTGTGGTAGCTTCAGGAACTGAGCACCCGCAGCAACTCCTGGCTCTCTCACCAAGAGGCTGCTCAGAGCCAGGGTGCTTAGCACCTGGTGGTCAGGCTTTCTCCCGCTGGCACTTGATTTCCATGAGTGCCCTGCCAGTACCATCAGACTAATGAGGCCTAGATGCCAATCAAGGGACAGGACACCCTGGGTTCCTTTGCATCTGGCTGGAGGTTTAGACTAGAGCAGGCAGCCAGTGTCCACAGCTATGCACAGACCTGCATGTAGGCACATTATTGGCACATGCCCCAAATCAGCAACACTTTCTAGCTTCTAGAAATTAAGTGTGGGCATCATGGGGCACTGCACCAGGAACTTGGGCACTGTCTCTGGGGAGGAAGTGCCACCAAGACTGTCACTACAGGACAGTTCCTGGAACACAGCCTGGTTGCAGACAGCCTGGTGCCTCTCAGAATTGTGTGTTCCACAGGGTGGCCTGAGATCAGCAGGGACTATGTGCATAACTCTCTCCCCAAGACTTATGTCCCCTCTGTTCCTTGGTGTCTTCAGGGACCTCATGAGACAATGACTCCAGGCCCTATACATGCACATTCTTCAGTAGTTCCCAGTGCAGGTCTGTCCTCTCCTCTACTCAAGAGAAACAACGTCCAGGAGAATGGGAGAACAACAGGAGGCTGTGGCTGGAAATGCCCTGTGCCTTGTTCTTGGTCCCCAGGAAAGCCAGAGAGTCACATGCTGTTATGAGGAAAAGGACACCGAGCTTGGCCCTAGCCCAGGATGGGCAGCTCGAGTTTCCTCACTTGGCTCCCAGCCCCCAGGGCAGGTGCCAGTGACAGGCAGGCCTGGAGTGCCTAAGCAGACCCTGCAACCCATACCAGGATGACTCTCAGGCCAAAGGTGCAGGAAGACAGCTGGTGAGCCCCAGGACTAAAAGTGACAGGGTTAAGGGTAGACAGCTTGCAGTTTCACTATGCTGTCAGATTCAGAAGGGCATTTCTGGCAGTGTGGATCGGACTTGGCCCCACATAAGCCTCTGTACTTGAGTCTGCAAGGACTCTAAGGTAAAGCCAGTTACCCAGGCCATGTTTTTATTTTTAGTTTTGTTTTTTGTTGTTTTTTTGTTTTTTCCTTAGTACTAAGAATTGAACTAGGCATCATGCATGCTAGGTAGGTGTGCTGCCACTGAACTACGACCTCAACTTCAGCCCTTTTTTAAAAGACCTGGTCTTGATAAATTGCCTGAACTGGGCTGAACTTGCAATCCTCCCACCTCAGCTTCCTGAATAGCTGAAATCATAAGAATGCATCACGGCACTAGCTTTCCCTGGTGACCTAAATGGCAGTCACAGGCTCCCCAAAGCCACCCTGCAAGTCTGCTGCAGGCTGCCTGATTCTTGTATGATCCTGAGCTCTCTGCAGAGGAGCAGCAGCCTCTTGGTACTGACCTAAACTCAGCACGCAGGAGCTGGCCAGGTCCTGGTCCTCTGACCTGATAGGTGAACTTCTGCATGACAGCCTTCAGGGCAGTCATTATACCCTTCCTTGTAGATAAGCTCAGTTCCCAAACTGGGCCATTCACAAGAAGAGCAGTGCAGCCAGCACAGGAGTGTCCACACTACTCCACACTACTATTCCTTGCCTCAGTCAGGGGTCTGAGGTCCCAAGACTTGGCCCTGTCACTGCACCAACACCCATCCTACCTCCTTCCCAGTCCATAGCTCAGGGCCACACCCAGAGCAGGGCAAGACCCCAGGATGCAGGGGCAGTGTAGCTAGAGGGGTGGCTACAGGTTGCCAGGTGGGGGCCTTGCATGCTGCTGGCAGCGATAATCAGAGAAGCAGTAACTGGATCCCCCAGAGGATCTGGTGGTGCTGAGGGTGGAGGGCTATGATCGGGTTGCAGCTGTGCTGTGAGTTTTCCACTGGGTGGCTTTTTCTTTTTTT
>PVJA010036877.1:0-20752 GCA_004027025.1 Myocastor coypus
AAAACAAAACAAAACAAAAAAAAACGGAGCATTGAGATCTTGTATTTACATTGGTTAGTATCTTAGTAGTAATTAAGTTGGTCACTTTATGTTGCATTTCTAGTGTTAAATTGGTTTTTGCAAAAAGGCCTTTTAATGCTGATTTAGTTTTTCTTTAATAGGAATATCTTACCAAGTTAGGCAATACAGAATGTCACCCGGAACAATTTTTGGAAAGAAGATCAAAATTAGATAAACTATTGATTATTATTCAAAATGAGGACATTGCAAGTTTCATTCACAAGGTAGGATATTAAGTCAAAGTCACTACTTTGATTTTTAAAATATTAATCTATGAGGCTAAAGGTTTTTAAAATAAACTTTGAAGATAAGATTGTGTCCTTAATGTACTTTTGTTCATGGTAGGTTCTCAAGTACATAAATGTTGGTTTACATATTGGGAAGTAATGTAGAGAGTATTATTTTTTCATATGACTTTCCAAGTGAATACAGTAATCTGAGCCTTACTGCAGTTTACTGGACTTCTTTTGGAAGTTACTTTATCCAAGTTTTAGTTCATTTCTTTATCCATCTGTATTTCTATTTTGATTTTTAATAGGTACCTGGCTTGGTGACTTTAAAGACCCTCCCTTGTGTTAGTTTTGCTGGTGTTGATAGCCTGGATGATGTTAAAAATCATACATACAATGAGTTATTTGTATCTGGAGGCATTATTGTATCTGATGAATCAATTCTAAATCCAGAGGTTGTCACAATTGGTAAGATTATTCTTTTGAGCATGTAACATCCTCCACCATAGGTTATTAGGAAGCTAAGCTAGCAACTGGTACTTTTTAATGTATTAACCTACCATTCACAGTTAACTAGTTCATTTCCATCTT
Source organism: Myocastor coypus (assembly GCA_004027025.1). Taxonomy (NCBI): domain Eukaryota; kingdom Metazoa; phylum Chordata; class Mammalia; order Rodentia; family Myocastoridae; genus Myocastor; species Myocastor coypus. Next base: position 882 of record PVJA010036877.1, read on the forward strand.
TTCCTGAGTTGCTATTACTGGCGGTGTTGTCTTCAGTATTTTTTTGTAGATATAGTACGTAGAGATGTCTTTCCTTTTGGAGAGGGTGGAAGAAAATGAAAACAGTACATAGAACAGTAGGAGTTTATATAATATGAACACTCATAATTCAGGTGTGGAGTGTATCACTTGTTGAACTTCATTATCTCTTAACAGAAAGCCTTAAAATTTTTTTGACATTCCTTGAAGAACTTAGTACTCCAGAAGGAAAATGGCAGTGGAAAGTCCACTGTAAATTTCAGAAAAGGCTAAAGGAACTGGGCAGGTAAGATTTGGGAAATAACTGTATTGTGGTTGTTGATTTTAACCTTGTGCTCACAAACATTTCTTTTTCTCTTAAACTTACCTGTGTATGTAGATTATAGATAATGCTAATTTTACAGATGTCCATAGCCAGTCATAAGGGGCATTATAGGATGGAATAAGTAGATATTTGGTAAAGTTCTCTGTTACATATATAGGTAAAATTGGTTTAATCTATTGTTAGTAGAATAACGAGTTACTTGCATGCTTTTGTAGTACTGGAAATTTAATGCATTTATGTACTGAGTTACATACCCCGTCTTTTTTAGTCTTTGAAACAAGGATTGCTCAGGCTGGCATAAACCTGCAATTATCCTTCTAGAGTATTGAGATTATATGCATGTGCCTTTTTATATTTTAACTGTAACAGCTAGATCAAGCCCTTCCTCTGTTAAGTACTACCTTAGGTAACTAAGTCACATGTATTTAGACAAGGATCAGTCTCAACCTTATGAGATCTGTGATTAGTATATCATTATGTGTGTGTGTTACATCTAATATACTTAAAGTCAGTTTCTTGAACTAGTCATTTCCGAGACTCCACAGTGATCCCATGAGTCTGAGATATTGTATCCTAGTAGCAGGTCCATAAAAGGCAATTCATACATTAAGGGATTCAGAAATTGTAGATGAGAATTATGTTTTATATTGTGTCAGTCAGCATATCCCTAAACTTAGACCACAGAACTATTTCTTACAATACCTGTTGACATTCTGTGGTTTCAGAAAATTCAAGTTTCAATAATTTTAAAGTGTTTAACACTTTAGAAAGATTGTAGCAGTATCTTTCTTTTCTCTCTGTTAGTGGTACCAGGGATCAAACTTAGGATACTCCGTCCCTTCGCCACATCCCCATACCTTGTAGAGATTTTTTTTTTTTTTTTTTTTTTAACTTTTTATTTTATGGCTGGCTCAGCCTGCCCTGGGGGCAAGGCAGGCGCAGCATGTGGTGCCGGGGATTGAACCATGGTTCCTGTGGTTGCGTAAGCTTGCCTAAGCAGACGCTGTAGAGTGCTGAGCTATCTTGTTGGCCCTTTTTTTAAAATAACTTTTTTTTTTTTTAATCTTTATATATTTGTTATGGCCGGTGTAGCCTGCCCTGGGGGTGAGGCTGGTGCAGTATGTGGTGCTAGGGATCAAACTGTGGTCCCTGCCCACTTGCCTAAGATTGCCTAAGCAGGTGCGTTAGACCACTGAGCTATCTTGCCAGCCTGAGATAAGGTTTTGCTGAATTTAAATTGCCTAGCTTAGCCTCAAACTCATGATCCTGGGCTGGGGAGATAGCTCAGTGGTTAAAGTGCCTGCCTGGCAAGTGCAAGGACCTGAGTTTGATCCTGGAATCATAAGCCATGCTGCCCTGAAACCAGGCATGATGGCACATCCCTGTAATCCCAGTGCTGGAGAGGCTGAGACAGAAGGGTCACTACAAGTCTGAACTGCATAGCAATACCTTATATCAAATAAATAAATAAATACCTCATGATCCTCCTGCCTGTCTCTCAAGTAGCTGGTATTATAGACATGGGTACTCACCTTAGCAGCGATTTAGTTTTTTTAAGACTTAGTCATCTTTAAAGCCTATAAAGTAGACATTCAGGAAATCTTAATACTTTTTTTTTTTTTTTTTTGCGGGACCAGGGTTTGAATTCACGAGCTTGCACTTGCCAGGCAGGTATCTGTGCCACAGAGCTATCTCCCAAGCCTCTCTTAATATGTATTGTTGTCTTAGTATAAATAGTACTGAGACCCAAAAGTGTAACTTGTCTAAAGGTAGAAAAAGTTGAGCATTTGATATCTTTTATTAAAATTCAAAATTTATAAAACTAAAAGCAACTGTATTAGTAAGATGATTAAAACTTTAGTGTAAATGGAGTAGCTTAATTTCAAGCTTTGACTCATTACTTTACCCACCCCTTCCTTTTGCCTAAAGGGTGCTTTATTCCAACTTCATCTATCCTAAGAAGCATCCATACGTTAGGTACTAAACTGAGTGGTGTGTTGTAATCATTACTCAGTTAAGAATAGTTTTAATCTGAAGCAGAATCTTTTGCACCAATTGTAGTGGAGATATAAAGAACTCTGCTTAATTTCAGATTGAATACTAAAGCTCTAAGCCTGTTGACACTTCTGAATGTGTATCAGAAGAAACATCTGGTTGAAATTTTGTCATACCATAGTTGTGATTCTCAAACTCGAAATGCTCCAGAACTGGATTGCCTTATAAGACTTCAGGCTCAGAATATACAGCAGCGACACATAGTCTTTTTAACAGGTAAAGAAAAGACATTCTTACTAAGTTTTCTTCTATGAATATAGGAATATCAGTGAAAGGATTTCATGGGGCTGTAATTCTGAACATAAGGAGAAAATTTTGTTGAGGTTGGGTGGCAGGCATTTTAATTTGTCCATGTCTATTTTCATGTGGCTTATCATGAACCTGTTCTTTAATTTAGAGAAGCATATCAAGCTGCTTTCCAGTTACACAGATAATGGAATAGTAGTTGCAACTGCTGAAGACTTTATGCAAAACTTTAAAAATCTTGTGGGCTATCACAACTCAGTCGCAGAAGAAAGCCTTCCGTTCCTTGGTGCTAATGAGAATCTTGAGTCACAGTCAGGTAACTTTTCAGTAGTTTTCTTTTTCATTTAAGGTAGACAGAAAAAGAGGAATGTTTTTCTCTTGATATCAAATGATGAAATGACTATTTTGAAGCCATTCATCTCAGCATAAAGAGCCTTAGGGTTAGTTTCAAGGCATTTGTCATTCTGAGATGTAAAATGCACTAGATGTGTTCCTCTATCACGCTGTAGTCAAGAGAAATTTTTAGCTATTATAGATTTGGGTACACATTTCTGTTTATACTATGGACTGATACTGTGGGTTATACATTTTCTCTCTGAGGGTATATAAACTTGACTGTTGTCCAACAAAGGGGTTTTATTAAGAAAAAAGTAGGAAAACTATTGTTGGGATTCAGCCGTGGGCCACTAAATCTCACATTTATAAAAGATTTTAATTATAGTAAGGCTGTCATAGCCTCAGTCTTCTGTGAGATGGCCTCTGCTTTGGTTCCAGAGCTATGTAACATGAAAGACATACTTATTACTGTTTTTGGTGGATAATCAGACACTAGATACAGCTAACCCATTTAGTAATCCAGTGAAGCTAGATGTCAGAAATTTTATTTTATATTTGTCTTATGAAATACTTAATTACCGTATAACTTTAGATGCTGTTTTGACATTAACCCCTTTGGAGCTGGGAGTTGGGATTTCCCAACATTAAACGTGAACACATTTCGCAGAAGCTTTTAGCATCGGATTATCTGGACATTCACACCTAGTGTGAATGTTGTGACTAAGTGAACTTGTGGCAGAAGACCAAGCTTTAAGGGATTGTGGACTTGCTGACCCTGACGCGTTATATTGTGTGAGTAGTGTATAACTTTAAACCTTAAACAAATTGTGTATTTCAATAGAGGAGGACTTTTTTTTTTTAAATGTAGCTCTTTTAGAAAACGATGAAAAGGATGAAGAGGATATGTCTCTGGATTCAGGTGATGAGATCTCACATATAGAAGTATGCAGCAATTTTCAGTCACAAATATTGGCGAAAGAAATCAAAGGATCAAGTGGAAGAGATCAAAAAAAGAATACTCAAATTGGGTTGCAATCGTCTCTTGATGTACAGATAAGTTTATTAGAAGATAAGACTTCCCTAACTGAATCTGAAGAGAGAACTTCTATTGGTATAGTATGTCCTGCAGGAGAAAACAGCAATTCAGCAGAGCAAGATTCATATAGCATCTTTCAGGTTTCTCAGAGACCATTAAATATGTCCCATCAGGTTAGTCATTTTAATGTACTTACTCATCAAACTTTTCTGGGGACATCATATGCCCTTTCATCAAGTCAGTCTCAAGAAAATGAAAATTACTTATCCGCTTATACTCAGTCTACATCTCCGTTAAGTTGGAGAAAAAAATGATTTTTCCAGGCCATACTGAAAAGTTATAACTAACTAAACTTAAAATAGGTTGTGGACCTCTTCTGTTTCTTAATAGTGAATTATCAATTTATATTCTCTAAACACAAGGTTTCTTATCCTTTATGAAAAATTTCTCTTATTTAAATCATGATGGCCTGTAACAGCTGAAATATCTGAAAGCGCATATATATATATATATATATATATATATATATACATGTATATATATATATATCTAAATCTAACATATATTGTACTTGAATTCTCATGTTGGCACTTTTTAAATTCTATGTTTGTCTGTTACCTGTATTTGAGCTTCAAATTGAAGCCTGTTTTATATGTAAAATGAAATGTTTATAGAAGGGTAGTAAAAAGCAATGATTTCACTTTTCCTCTAATGCTGGATAATATGAACTATTTTGATTTGAGCTTTTGTATAATATTTTACACAGGTATAAGCCAATGATGTTAATATTTGTAATTGTTTGGCTTTGTACCTGAAGATGTTTCTAACAATACAATTTCATTTAGGTAACAAACTTATGTATATATGAGTTAATAGCAAGCAGCATTATTTTTTAATCTTATAGGATTAGATGTATACAATTCACCTCATTTCAGTTTTGATTTTGATAGTATTTGATATGACTTTCAATGTTTATGTAATCATTGATCAAATCAGTTTCAAAACATGGGCTTTCTGTTGTTATCAAAGGCATTAAACAATTTGGAACTTATATTCTTCTTAGATGTATATTTTTGAGTGGTCTTAATTACCATGTATTCAGTACTTTAGTGCTCTAGTGAATTCACACATAAAAACGTATGGCGGAAATAGATTTCAAATCCTTACCTAACCCGTATCTATTGCCTCTCTTTTTTCTTTTGTATTTTTGGGAGGGGGTTTTACTATGCAGTTCAAGCTGGGCTTCAACTCAGTTTATTGTTATTTATTTATTTTTTTTTTGTGGGACCAGGGTCAACTCAGTTTATAGTCCAGACTGGCGTCGAACTTGTACCAGTCCTCTTGCCTCAGCCGCCTACTATTGCCTCTTTATTAAGAATAACCTCTTAAATTTTTGAAAATTGCAGTTTTTATAATTATAAAAACAGACTGTAGAGCAGTGAAGAACTCCTATAGGAGCCTAAACTGAATTTGGATTATTTTTAATAAGAACTTAGATGTGGCATCACAAAAGAACTTTTTGTTAAACCAAATGCATGACTGTTACTCTATGGAAGATCAATGTTAATAGGTCTGGAAATTCAGGCTTTATTAAGGTAAGTAAAATGTTTAATAAGATATAAAACACCCAGACTAACAGAAAAATTTTTTACTACTTTTTAAAAAAGTGTTTTATTAAGAAAAAAAACATTTTACTATGTGATGTACACGTTTTAATGAACATTATTTGAATACAGTTGAGCAGTGAGCACATTTTATTATCTGGAAGACAAAAACTGCTTTCTAAATTTTAAATGAACTAAAATTCTTTTCTTGATTTGCAGCTAAAGGCATGAGGTTAGTTTCCAATTCCTTTTGCTTCTGGAGAAGGCCCTGAAATCACAATATATTAGTAAAGTATATATGATAGGCAAGTTGAAAATTATTCCTTATCTTCTTGTCCTGTTAGTATGTAGCTCAGGATAAAACTGTTACTAGTTGGCTATAGGTGAAGCGTTGTCTTGAGTTTTTTAGTAATTCTTATACTAGATCTAATTTTGATATTACATAGGTATTATTTGTATAATATTATGTTTTTAGCATAAGAATCAGTAAGGATACTTAAAAAAAAAAAAAAAAAAACCTTCAAGATGAAATCCTTTTCACCCCCAAGTGCTTTTAAAATAGGGATGAGACACTGAAGAAGTCATCTTTATAGCCATTTATTCTTCACAAATCTTAGTGACTAATGTAAGAGTTCTGATGAAATGAGGCTAGGCTGTATTAGTTTGGTGAATGAATATATCATATTCCTTCGTTCCTTGCACCTTCCGACCACGGCAGAGCTTTATACATCTCCTGCTATCTGTAACCAGAGTTAAGTTACTCACCTCATGTTAGTTTGTCTTAACATGAGTAAATGGGCCAGAATAGGGCAGTTTTCTAGCATTACAAAAGGAAAATAACACGTGAACCAACTTTTTGACAGTGGTGATGATGTGAAAAAGAATGCTACAATTTTTTTTTTTTAAAGACAGGGTCTTACTATTTACTTCATGCTGGCCTTAAGCTCACTTTATAGCCCAAGCTGGGCTCTTTGCAATGATCCTTCTGCCTCAGCTTCTGAGTGCTGGGATTATAGGCATGTGCCACCATACCCAGCTTTTTTTCTAAAAATGTTAAGAACACACATGAATCAAAAGCTCAAGGCCCAGCTCATGCCTGTACTCCCAGCACTTGGGAGGCTGAGGCAGGAGGATTGGTGCTAGTTCGAGACCAGCCTAGGCTACAAAAGTGAGCTCAAGGCCAGCCTCAACTTCATAGTGAGACCCTGTCTCAAAAAGAAAAACAAAAAAACAAAACAAAACAAAAAAAAACACAACAACAAAAACAAAAACCAAAAGCTCAAGGATAGGCTTCAATAGATGTGACCAAGTTATATACAATCTAGTAAGAACAAAGTTGAGACACCACAAAAACTGGTCTGGGGAGAAAAAGTCTGGTGAGTAATTACACATCTAATTTAATACTGAATTATAATTATTTAGGGCAGGTGCTAATGTTCATTTTTAAACTGCCAACACATTTTTAAGAAGCATGGCCCAGACTGGTCAAAATTCATTAAAGCATAATTGTATTTTTGTTATTTAAATATATGCATTTTCAATAAAATTGTTTTAATTTTGTTCTTAAAATTTAAACTGTCTCATGATTTTATGCCAAAATCTTTAAAGATGGTACAGTGCAAGGAAATGTAAGAAAAGCTTCACTTTATTTTCATATAACTGAACTAAAGTAATGAAAGACTGGGATGTAACTAAGTCACCTAAATTCAAAACTGCCATAGCTCCCCCCACTACACACAGAATGGTCACATCTAGACTTTGGTAGAAAGTTCATACCTGTCTCAGTTCTGACAGCCCCTTAAGGATTGCTTGTTGTCGATTCCTGTTTTTTAGCAAGTTAGGATTAAGAAGTGGATCCCTGACTTCATTAGAGTTGAGTACATGTTCTTTGTCACAATCTAAATCAAGATAAAAGTAACAAAAGTCAAATACATTTCTAATACTGATACAGCCTTTAGCTGTAGTATTTTAAGGATTCATTTTATAAATCTGTATCAAAAAAAAAATAAAAAAAAAAAATAAATCTGTATCCCAGGAAAGCATATAAGCATAAAATATTAAATTCTACTGCACAAGGCATTTCCTAAGATATATTTCTTTTTTAAATGTGTTTGGTACAGGGTCTCACTACACAGCTCGGAACTGTAGTCATCATCTCATTATCAGCTTCTCCAGTGCCGGGGTTATAGGTGTGCACTACCATTCTGGGTCTTGGTGGCTGGCTCATCGAGCCTGGGAGTGGGGCCCATGCATGGCATGTGGTACCAGGGATCAAACCCTGGTTCCTGCACTTCCCAAAGCAGGCACTTAGTCCACAAAGCTATCTTGCTGGCCCAAGATACTTTCTAAAACTAAATGCAGGGGTTATTTAAAAATTAAGGTTGAGGGTGACACTAATATTCAATTTTTTCAGAAATATATAGTTTACTTACGAGAAATATTTTGGTATGCAGGGTCCTCAGTTGAAGGTCTAGATAGTGGTGCATCTGGATCCAGATAATAGATCTCATTTGTTCGGACGTAGGGAATAAAATGGGGCAATTCAGGTGTCCCAGCCGATAATTCTGTTTGACTACCTCCTAGCATCAGATTGTCACTTTCATAGCTACTATTTTTCAGTGGTAAGTGGAATGCAGCAGTCTGAGTCTGTTGTGTTCTATTTTTCATGGGTGGAACTGGTGATGGCTGAAACCTATTTTTTAAAAAAGTATAATTACAGTTTTAAGAAACTTAAGTAAATTGTGTTTTATTAAGCACATCTGAACCACATTTCAAGTTATTGTAAATGTATTTGTACCATCTTTAGGGACACCATGTATAATTGCCTAATGTCTGCTTTCCTAAAAGAGGACAACAGATAAGATGTTACTAGCATGAGGCTAAGGATATTTGTATTGCAGATAATGGAGAAAAGAGACTAGATCCTGAAGATGGGTCCTAGGTGAGTTTAATCAATACATTTCTTAGACAATTCATCATAAAGTACTATCCCCACCATCTTAACTAAATTAGTTATTAGAAGTGACATTCTGAGAAAACTCTTAATAAAATACTGGTTTGTACATAAAAGACACAAAAATTTTAGCAGTTTTAAATCTTGCACCGCTTAACTGAATTTCTCATTGTCTTTACCATTCACTTTCTTTCTCCTCCCCACCCAAGTAGAATGCCTACTTCACTGTAGATGCACCTAGAAAATTAAGTTACAGTTAATAGAAAATGTCATCCATATTCCTACTCAGGTCCAGTCTAGCTAAAATGTGATCCTTACCCCTTAAACCTTTGTTCCTTCACCTAGAAGAAACACTTTCATATAATTGTCTTCATCCATTATGTGCCTTATCTCACCCATATTTTTAAGCTACTGTTTTGCAGTTCTTGTTGTGCATAGAAACAAAGTGGCTATAGAGATATTCCAGTTTTTGTGTTTCAAAATAAAATTTTTTGAAAAAGAATTTACAAATGCAGAATAAAAATGAGACAAGAAAAAAATGAAATAATCCACATACCTTTCCTTGCTGAATGAATGAGTCTTCAAAGGTGGTTCTTCCTAAAAGAGAGACATTAAAACAGAGGAGTACTTCACATTTCTATATGTCCTCAAGTACTTTTATGGTTATTGTTGAAATAATCTGGGGACAATATTTGAGTAACATACTAAATAGTGGAATGGGGAGATGCAATATTTTTCCAGTCAAACCAGTAGTTCCTAATTCCAATTTGCCACTGAATAAAAATAAAGGTCAAGGGGCTAGGGAGATAGCTCAGTAGAATAAGTGCTTGCCTAGCAAATGCAAGGACCTAAGTTAATCCCCAGTCCTGCAAAAACAAAAAATTTACAGTTTTGGGGCCATGTGGTTTCCACTGTATCTAGTTAACCATAACGGTCCAGTACAAAGCCAGTCACGGTTAATTCACAAATGATTAAGCTTAGCTATGTTCCTATAAAAGTTTATTTGCCAAAATGGGCTGCAAAATGGATTTCCCCACAGGCTATAGTTTGCTGTTAACTCTTGTTGAGATAAGAACAACCTTAAATTTAAAAATGTCATCATATGCTTAAAATAAGAGGCACTTTTACCTTTTTGAACAGATGCCACCTGATCTTTGACTCAGTATCTTGTGATGAAGGAAGAAGTTCTGGTGAAGTGTCTCTATTTTGACAGAGGTGTTCAGGATTGTTTCTTTCTACCAAATGAAGCAGTTCCATCTGCCTTCTTACCTTTTTCTCTTCTCTCTGCTTTTGAAGCTGTTTAGGGTACTTTCCTGATGCTGGAACATACTGTTTGAGAGGTTTATTTATATTCCAATCAGGCTTTTTAGAACATTTCTTTGTATGTTTCATTTGCGGCTTCTCTGTTCTCATGAAATGATTACATTGGTTATACCAACTGTTTTCTTTTTCTAAGTTGGCTCCTTTATCTTCGCTTAGTTCTTGGTTGACTTTCTTAAACTGTCCATTAAATTCTGCAGAAATTTCAGGAGATGAACACCTTGCAACTTCCTTCTCTATTGAACCACAGTATAGTTGTGCATTGGTATATATTCCTGTATTTAAATCATCTAGAAAAATTTCAAATGATCATGCTTTTGAACAGTGTACTTTTTTTTTTTAGCCCAGGCTGGTCTTGAACCAGCACCAATCCTCCTGCCTCAGCCTCCTGAGTGCTGGAATTATAGTTTTTTATTTTATTTATTTATTTTTTCTTGTTTCAGAACCTTTGTTTATTCACTCATTTTTATGGCTGGCTCAGCCGAGGGCAGGGCTGGTGCAGCACATGGTGCCAGGAATCAAAGTGCGGTCCCTGAAGCCGCCCAAACTTTTCCAAGCAGGAACTTTAGACCACTGAGCCATCCCGCCGGGCCCCTATAGTGTACATTTTAATCACTCAAATTTTAATCATTTCTAATAAGACTTTAGAAGTGCAGCTGTATACCTGTTAAAGAGCAGCTAATGGCAACAACCATTTTACCTTGAGTCTTTATAAATTGACTTACTGTAGAAACCTCAGATAATGGAGTTTTGTGCTTTGGGAGACTTTGTTTATTCACTTAACACAGAGCATTCAAAGTTCATCATGTTGTGGTATATAAGAGAACATCAAACTAATATTTTACTGTGCAGTATGCTGCATTTTCTTCATTCCTCTGTACAGACCAGTTTCTCCTATCTGAGTTGCTGAGAATACTGCTGTTACAAAGACAGGTACCCAAGTATCTTTTTTTTTTTTAAACTTTATGTTGTAGCTTGTCCAGCCCACCCCGGGGGTAGGGCTGGCATAGCATGTGGTGCTGGGGATTGAACTGTAGTCCCTGTGGTTGCCTAAGCTTGCCTAAACTGGTGTTTTAGACCACTGAGCTATCTTGCTGGCCCCACACAAGTATCTTTGAGACAGTTCTTTTTTTTTTTTTTTTGTCTTTTTGAGACAGGGTCTCATTATGCAGCTCAGGCTGGCCTCGAACTCGCACCGATCCTCCTGCCTCAGCCTCCCGAGTGCTGGGATTACAGGCGTGCGCCACCACGCTCGGCTACTGAGACAGTTCTTTTAGGTATATACCATAAGTGAAATTTCTTGAATGATGTGGTAATTCTACTTTTAATGTTCTGAAGGAAGATCATACTGCTCTATAGCAGCTACACTACTTTACATTTTGACTAGCAGTATACAGACACAGGTTCCAATTTCTCTACAACCTCCATTTTAATCTTTTTTTTTTTTGTCTTTTTGAGACAGGGTCTCGCTGTACAGTTCAGGCTGGCCTTGAGCTCAGTTTTGTAGCCCAGGCTGGTCTGGAACTCTCACCGATCCTCCTGCCTCAGCCTCCCGAGTGCTGGGATTACAGGCGTGTGCCACCACGCCCGGCTATTTTAACTTTTTTTTTTCATTTTAATCATTTTGAACCATGTATTTCAGTGACACAAGCAGATCCCCACTGCCATATTGCTACCATCACCATGTACTTCATATGATGTGGCTTAATCTGGTGTTCTATTAACATAAAACCCAAAACCAAGTGGCAGAAAGTAGTCCAATGTTAGCATTTTCCTCATGACATTTTGAATTTGAGGATACCCAACCATAGAGTGGCTTGAACAATATTTTTTTTTTTTTTTGTCTTTTTGAGACAGGATCTCACTATGCAGTTGAGGCTGGCCTTGAGCTCACTTTTGTAGCCCAGGCAGGTCTTGAACTCACAGCGATCCTCCTGCCCCAGCCTCCTGAGTGCTGGGATTACAGGCATGCGCCACTACGCCCGGCTGAACAATATTATTTCCTAACTTTGGCCAATAAAATTGGTTTTTGTTTTTAATTTACTAGCTTATCTTCAAGAGCCATTAGTACTGACAAGATCAACTGGAAATGATTAAGAAAAGCTGAGTACAGTAATATATGTTAGTAGTCCCAGCTACTCAGAAGGCTGAGGTGAGATAAGATGAGCCCATAAATTTAAGACCAGCGTGGGCAATATAGCCAAATTCTATCCCTTATGCTATGAAAAATTTCTAAGAGCAAGTAGAAGCCTGAAGGAATTCGTAACCACAGACATCTACTAAATACACCAACCAACACAGATGTTGCCTTATTACCTTAAAACTAATTTAAAACCATGTGCATGTTATCTGTCACTGGGAAAATGAAAATCAATGCCACTTATGGTACCATTTTAAAACCTGTCGGCTGGTAGCAGATAACTCAGTGGCACAATGTCTACCTGCAAAGTGCAAGATCTAGAATATGATTCTTGGTACCAAGAATCCCACTTCTGGCCAGGTATGGTGCACACCTATAATCTCAGGCCTATAATTCCAGCACTTGGGAGGCTGAGGCAGGAGGATTCACTGTGTGAGTTTGAGGCCATCCTGGGTTACATAGTTTGAGGACTGCCTGAACTACAATAGAAGACCCCTGTCTCAAAAAATCCAAAGTTCTGTTGGCAAAGAAATGGAGAAATCAGTAACCTGATACTGGGGATGTAAATGCTATAGTTGTTTTGGCAGACAATTTGGTAGTTCCTCCAAATGCTGCAGAGAATACTGATGTGCCATTCAATATGTGTGCATGCCCACATCAGTGTGTATGTGTAAGTGGAAATAAATGTCCATGAACTCAAGAATGGACAAAGTGGGATACTATTCAGCAGTAAAAAGGAATGAACCTTAAAACAGCATGCTAAAGTCATAGAAGCCAGACATAAAGGCCACATAGGACAATACCCCAATTACATGAAATATCTGGAATAGACAAATATTCCAAGATAATGTAAACTGGAAGACAGTGGAGAAGTGATAACAAAGTTTCAGAGCTGATGACGGTTATGATGTATGAACATCCTAAATTGAGTTTCACTCTTTAGAAGGTAAGTCACTTATATCTCAAAATTTAGTTAAAAACCAAGACATGCCTTTATTCTCTTAAAAATGTGAAGTGAACATCATCTAATTCTTTTGTGATTCTTATTTCCAAATTTAAAAATCTATCAAAATTACAATGAATACCTGTTTGCACACCAGTATCCTTCTTGGGAGAAGTTGTGGAATTGATGCATGTATTTGATTTACCACCAGCTTCACCAGAGTCATATCTTGAATTTGAAATGTTAACAGCTGTATTGTATTCCACTTGTATTTTATCAACTGGCAAGGAGAAATAAATTATCTCAGAACAGCTCTTCAGGATTATTAGTAATTAAAATTCAGTGTAAGAAGCTAAATAGTAGCATCTGTCTAGCACACATGAGAGTCCTGCATTCAATTCTTAGCACTGCCCAAAATTTAAAGAGTTATGTATAGCAATAAATAAACCTAAGGCTCTCAACCAGCAGAAATGTTCCTGTAAAACATTACTTACATTCTTATCTTTCACTGAACTTAGGCAGATAACTTAATAATTTTCTAAGTAACAGAACAAAAGTACACCTTTTAGCTGGGCGTGGTGGCTCACGCATGTACTCGCAGCACTTGGGAGACTGAGGCAGGAGGATCAGTGTGAGTTCGAGACCAGCTTGAGCTACAAAAGTGAGCTCAAGGCCAGCCTGAACTGCATAGTGAGACCCTGTCTCAAAAAGACAAAAAAAAAAAAAAAAAAAGTACACCTTTTAACTGTGTCACATGACTACTGTAACAGGTGAAAAATTTAACATTCTACTTTTAAGGTTGGACTACTTTAAGATCTGAAATACTTAGAAAAATAGTTAATAGATATATTCAGATATATCATTTTTAATAAAAATAGGCACATATTTAAAATCATCTTAAAATACTACAAACAAAATTTGTTTAATTACTTACCACCAAGATTTTTAACCAATCTTGAAGTGTCATGTCCCTTTTGAGCCAATTCTCGGATTCTTTGCTCTTGTTTCAGTCTCTGAGCCAGCTCCTGTGCTTTCTGCATTGTGTGGAATAGTTCATTTGTCTTCAGAGTCTTGATCTCCTACTCATATTGACATGTACAAAGTTATTAAAAACAAACTATCAACCTTAATACAGACTTGGCTATTCTCTTAACATAATGTTCGAAACTTTTCTAGTGTGTCAGGCACTGGTCTAGATATGAAAAATTTAACAACTAATGGCCCTTTTGGAACTTATGTTTATTTTGGAGAAGGCCCAAGTTGGGCTTTAACCTGTGATCCAGTATCTGAGATTATAGGTATGTGCCAGCATGCCTAGCTGCAGATTACATTTTTTTTTGTTGATCTAATTTCTTTTTTTTAATTTAATATTTTTATTGTTTAAATTTAACAGTGGTTATATTACATATTTTCATTGCAGATTACATTTTAACATATTTTCCCCAACCACAATGAATCACAATACAATTTAAAGTTCACCCATATTTTTTTAAAGTTTTACATAGTGATGGTAGACTTCCTAATTCTATTAAGGTGAGAGATGATAAAAGGCAAAGTAGTATATATGGTCACCTGCAATGCAAACAAATTGATTTTCTCATGTATGTATATATATATATATATATGTATGTATATATATATATATATATGGATGTCACACAAGAAAAGATGCCTCAGGTTATTTAACCCAAAGAAATTGGAGCCCAGACCCGATCTACCTTTACCACTCAATCTGTGAAAGATGCCAAGTAGGAAAGGCAAAAATGGAGATTGTTTCTTTCTTGTCCTTCCTCTCCCCTTCCTTCTCCTTTCCTTTCCTCCCTGTCTGTCTCTCTCTTCTCCCTCTCTCTCTCTCTTGAAAGGATCTACAGGGTGTTCAGGGTCTCTTTATTAGATCAGACTTATACTGATCCATCTGTTTATAGCCTCCCAAGAGCTGAGACTACAGGCACATGCCACCATGCCCAGTCTCTGTTGCTGTCTCAGTACACCTTGGAGGTGGGGCTAGCACAGCAGGCCCAGAGATTGAACCCCTGGCCCCTGCTTGCAGGCACTTTGATCTGCTGAACTAACTGTCCAGCCCTGTTTCTACTTTTAATAAAAAAAAAAAAAGAAAAGCATTTTATTGCAAAAGGCCTTAGAGTTCATATTAAGATATTCAGGGGTGTGTGTGTGCGCAGTCCCTGTGCATTTGCCTAAGCAGGCACTTAAGTTTAGACGACTGAGCTATGTTGCTGGCCCAGGTTTTTTAAATTAATTAAGCAGTATCTGGGATTGAACTTCAGACCTTGTACTTTCCAGGTGGACACTTACACCTTGAGCTATGTCCCCAACTCCATGTTTTTTTTTTTGTTGTTGTTTTTAATTAAAGGTAGCATTTTATTGTAAAGGACCTTAGAGTTTATGTTAAGATATGCAGGTCTTTAACATTCATTCATTGGTATTATGGGTTGAACATGGGACCTTGGATTTGCCAGGCAGACACTTACGCCACTGAACTATATCCCCGATCTCATGTGTTCTATCTTTTTTTCTGTAGCACAAGATACTGAACCTAGGGCCTTCATATTTTGACACACCCCTTG
Source organism: Myocastor coypus (assembly GCA_004027025.1). NCBI lineage: Eukaryota > Metazoa > Chordata > Mammalia > Rodentia > Myocastoridae > Myocastor > Myocastor coypus. Next base: position 16,443 of record PVJA010036877.1, read on the forward strand.
TCTTTCTTTGTTTCTTTATTGAGACAGCTTATTAACAAGTCACCCTGCCTGGGTTTAAACTTGTGATCCTCCTGCTTCAGCCTCCCAGACTGCTTGGACCACAGGAATATGCTGACAAACCTAGCTGTATTCTATTGTCTAAACCTTTAAATCCTTGGCAACTGAATGTCATTGCCCTTTGTGAGGTTAGCTCAAACACAGCTCTTGCTACCACCCTAACCTGTCCTGCCTGAACTACGAACTAAAGTTCTCTTGTCCAACATGATACCCTAATTAAAAATACTGTTACTTCACACAGGAACTAACACAGCCACAAACTATATTATCAGCTTCACTCACTCTGTAAAAATATGGCTGGGGCATGGTGGAACATGCTTATAATCCTAGCACTTCAGGATGCTGAGACGTAGGAGGACAAGTGTGAGTCCAGCCTGGGGAATTTAGCCATTTAGCGAGAATCTATCTCCAAAAAAAGGGCTAGGGATGTAGCTCAATACAAAGACCCTGGGTTTAACTTCTAGTACCACCCAAAAAAGAGTTCTGTTGGTATGGATGGAAAGGACAATCAATTTTCTTACAGCTACAATTAATAATCATGCTGAGAAGAAAAGCATAAATCTAGTATCTAGGGTATTAAAGTCATGTATAGGGTAACTTTGGCTTTGTGCTATCACTCATCTTGACCTCACCACTTAGCAGAAAGAAAAAGCCAGAGCAATACAGCATTTGAGAACTATATTAGGAAATAAAACTTCCTTAAGCTCCTCTACATATAGCTTTAATGTTGCCACAAATAGCTTCACATAAAAATGTCAGTCTTGTAAGTTAACTACTCTCAAAAATACATTTTTGTTAAAAAAAAAAAAAAAATGGGAAGAGTTAAAATGCAAAGACTCACCTGTAATCCCAGCACTTGGGAGGCTGAGGCAGAAGGATTGCTGCAAGTTTGAGACCGGCCTGGGCTATATAATGTGAGCTCAAGGCCAGCCTCAACTGCGTAGCAAGAACTTGTCTCAAAAAGACCAAAATTGCCGGGCGTGGTGGTGCACACCTGTAATCCCAGCACTTGGGAGGCTGAGGCAGGAGGATTGATGTGAGTTCGAGACCAGCCTGGGCTACAAAAGTGAGCTCAAGGCCAGCCTGAACTGTACAGCGAGACCCTGTCTCAAACACACACACACACACACACACACACACACACACACACACACACCCCAAAATAGATAAAATAAAAAATACAAAGACCTACTTCCTTTTGTTTTTGCTTAAGAATATCGTCTTCATACTGTTTCTGCATCTCTTCTTGTTCCCGTGCCAGGCGACGTTCCTCTTCTTGTTCTTCCTTCTTTCTTTGCTGCTCTTCCAATTGCTTCCTCCGACGTTTCTCTTCCACCTGAGCAGTGATTGCTTTCTAGCAGTAAAAATAAACCATATAAGTTACTGCCACAAAGTCTATATGACACATTTGTCTTGGTGACTTGGAATAATTTGCTTTGTCAGTACTGTTCAGAAAATACTATGCATGTATTAAAAATATCAAATGTGTAATGTACTCCCATCTTTGAACTCTATATACCTTTTTTTGCTTTAACCCCACGAAGGCTGTTAGGAAAACTGATAATCTCGTTACTTAGCATCAACTCTGGTGAATAGCAAATGGTTTATGAACTGTTGAGTGAACTAAATAGAGCATAGCATGCCAAATTATTCATATCTCAAAAGTTATGCAATTGCTCAGCCATGCACATGCCTATAGAACTAGCTACCTAGGAAAGTCAAATGAGAGGCTTACTTCATCCCAGAATTTAAAAGATAGGACCTGAGCCAGGCATGGTGGCTCACGCCTGTAATCTCAGCACTTGGGAGGCTGAGACAGGAGGATCGGTGTGAGTTTGAGACCAGCCTGGGTTACAAAAGTGAGCTCAAGGCCAGCCTGAACTGCATAGTGAGACCCTGTCTCAAAAAGACAATCAATCAATAAAAAAAATAAGATAGGACCTGGACAATATTACAAGATCTTTCCATCTCAAAGAACAAAAGAAACTTCTGATTTTAAAACTGAGAGGCAACCAATATTCAAGGCCAGTCTGGACTATGTAGTAAGATCTTGTCTCAAAAGACCAAGAAAAAGGTGAATCAATCAGACAAAGCCAACTACTTAGGCAAGCACAGAGATTGGCGTTGGATTCCTGGCATCACATGCCACCCTGGCCCCGCCCCCAGGTGTGCTGAGCCAGCTACTAAGACCTGAGACTGGGTGAAGTGGTGTGGGCCTGTAATGCCAATGCTGGGGAGGATCACGAGGAGTTTGAGCAATGCACTGAGACGCTGTACCAAATACATTTAAAAAAAAGTTAATCAGATACTTAAGTCTTAATGTTTCTTAATCATAATTCTTCAAATCCCTGTATTACTGTCTTTCAAAGAACTATCAATCTAAACAGAACTGGAGAAATAAGCTGCTGAATAGATATCCAATGATGTGGTGGTACATGCCCATATTTCAGCATGTGCAAAGTGGAGGCGGGAAGATTACTGAGTTCAAAGCAAGCCTGGGCAACACAGTGAGTTCAAGATTAGCTTGAACCACATAGTGAGACCCAGTTTCAAAAACAAATGTAAATCTAACACTGATAATTTAAAACAGTACCAATTCTTTTAAGAGAGTCGTCATTTAACAACTGAGTCTAGTTCATGTGAGTAGGTTGTTCAAATTATTGTTATTATTATATTATTATTATTTTTGTCTTTTTGAGACAGGGTCTCACTATGCAGTTGAGGCTGGCCTTGAGCTCACTTTTGTAGCCCAGGCTGGTCTTGAACTCGCACCAATCCTCCTGCCTCAGCCTCCCGAGTTCTGGGATTACAGGCATGAGCCACCACGCCTGGCTTAGGTTGTTCAAATTAATTGGATGCTAAATGAAATATACTGTTATACCGTTGCATATGCTACACAATATTCAGAACACAAATGGTCAAATTTTAACTTAATGACTTTGCTTTTATTTATAAAACAAAACTACAATCAGCAAAAATCACTGTATAAACAAGGTATATTGTACCAAGAAAGATGTGTTGTAAGTCCAGATGGTGGATTATTATGGCTTAGCTGTAAGTCTGAATAGCCATAAGCAGGCAGGTTGTTAATTAGGTAAGTCATTAAATGAAGAATAGTGGTCTACATTAGTGAAATAAACCAGACCTACATGTGTAAATATCGTATAGTCTCCCTAATATAAGAACGTTAAAGAAGAAAATAAGAACTTAAGGGCGTAACACAGCTGAATGTGTTATGGATTAAACAGCGAAGTGACTGGAAGCAGATAAAGGAGAAAACATATCAACAGCAAAACCATGCACTTATGTACACAGGTTGAATCAGATATTGGTCTCAAGAACCTTCAAAAGGTTCATCATATTGATCATACCACTATGAAACACTAAAACTATGCTTGGAATGCATGCCACTCTTGTCTTTTTGATGTGTAATGCTCCTGGTGTAAACTCAGTTACTGTCATTCTCTCAAGAGTAGTACTTGAAAAGAAGAGACTCGGCCAAGTACCATAGTCTTGACAGGCTACAATTTTGTATTTCCTTGAATTTCCAAATATCTGTAAAAATTGTGTAACTGCTTATATCACATTGTATGGAATGTTATTAGAATATCAATGATGGTCAGAAAATACCAATTCCAAGCTAAGTCAAAGATATTTGATACTCAGAAAGCCAGTGATGATAAGCTCAAGTACCTATGTTAAGTAATAGTATCACAAAGCTTTTCTGCTGGAGTGTTAAGAATGTAAGTTAACAGACCAAAAATTGGAGAAAAAGAAGGGCTATGAGGATAGCCAATATTTTGGCCCTAGCCCTTCAAGGTCAATAAGGACTCAGGATATAAGAGAATGTGTGCTGTAATACCCTATGACTCAGAGGTGTCCCAAATTTTCTGGTCAAGGAGATTATGGGACCTCAGAGGAAAGGGATAAATGAACTATAGTGCATCTAAGGAGAGAGTCACCCAGAGAAAATCATTCTCTCAGGCTTTCACAGAAAGCAAACTGGCCAAGCAATGGCTGTGACTCATCCCAAAGGCTGACACTAACAATAGTTCTACAAAGTACTGTATATGGCTCCAAACTTAATCCTGATGGCATTTGACCCTGGAAGATACAAAAAAAAAAAAAAAAAAAAATGAATGTTTTATTATAAAGGTCTTGCTTTGACCTGCCCTTGATCACCCAGCAAAAAAAAAAAGCTTAATTACAATGCATGAAATGCAGAGCTAGATTGGTGAGATGAGCTTCAGGAG
>PVJA010036878.1:9114-20872 GCA_004027025.1 Myocastor coypus
TAAATAAATAAATAAATAAATAAATAAAATTAAAGATAAAAATAAATAAAGACTACTGTGTTTTGATAAAGCATAATCAGTGGAATGTATTGTGTGAAGAAGAGTGTGACTAAGTAGTGTTATGTGGTACTGCGCATTCATGTGAAATGAATTCAAACAGTCTTCTGTTGGCCAACTCTGAAAGAAAATCTAGAATGGGGTGGAGGAGCTGGAAGCAGGCAAGGAAGCCGTTTGAAAGAGCATGAAAGTCTTTGCATATGAATTGATTTTTGTTCTTTTAATTCACAGAGAAGTTGTGAAAAATATGAAGCGGTCTGTTATGTACTCATGTGTTTTGTGAGTGTTTAATTGCTCCAGCTACTGTCAGTAATTTTGATATGCCTAAAATTTACACATCACCAATAGCAATAAATTAACTGTCAAATGCAGGAAATGTTTATACTGTGAGATATTTCTGAAAAATTAGATAATGATATACCTATTCCTCTACAAATTTTAACTCTATGTTATACCCTGCCTCACATAGCCCATTAGATGCTTATGAGTACTGATGGTCTCATTTACATATTTGATATGTTTACTGTGATAGAGATTTTGCTGTGTAAATCAGTTTTTATATGAAAGCATTATAAAGTGGTATATAGTTTTTTTAACTTCTCAGTATTAAAAATTTGAAATTTAAATCAGTAGCTATTGAAGGAAATTATTAAAAATGTATTAGGCCTGAAAATGTAGCTGTATATAATTGTCATTACAGCTACTCAAAACAAATTTATCCTAGATGAAAAGTGAAATAAAGTAATTTACATAGGATTCGCTAACAAATTTTCTTTAATTTTATAAGCAAATAAAAAGAAATAGTTTATAGAAATCTTAATGAAACAAATATGAACGCTGTCTTTAGGAAGAAAAATATAAATAAAGTCTCTCAGAATGAAGAATAAAGATAGAATGATGTGAACTTTCAAGAAGGAAATCTGCCAGATGCCAAAAATGATGCTTGAATTAGGATCAGTATCATTTTCCAAGTCCTTTACAACCAGATACTGAAACCTTCATTTCATGCTGTTTTGTGCTTACCTTTATTTTTCCAATTAAGCATATCTGTACACCATAATCATTCATCAGTAGGATTGTGTATTTGTACGTATCTTGATTTCTCTTTTTCCCAACTAGCTGTATCCTCCTTTCAATCCCTCTTCTCCTCCTTATTTATAAAGCATTGTTTCCATTTTATCTTTCTTTCATTTTTTTTTTGTTTTTTCTTAAAGATTTTTCTTTCCCATTCTTGTTTCTCACCTTTTCTCCCTCTACTTTTTCCTTATTTATTTATTTATTTATTTATATTAATTTTAGTGAGAAAGAGTGATGAAAGAGTTTCAAAAAAGTTTAGCAGGACAGTTACAATAATTAATACATTGCATATCATTGTTATTCAAAGTACAAGATGTAGACATGATACCTTGTCCAAACACTATTAGTACAATTCTTTCTTCTCCTTGAAATTCTCCTTCCTTTTGAACAATTTCTGGAAGAGTGAATAAAGAACAGATGTACAACAAATATAGTGAAATAGGAATAAAATAATCGTTATTTACAAAATCTGAAAGTCTGGGAATGAAGGTGATATAAAAGATACTGACTCTCTGCACAGTATATACCTAAAGGCAAAATCCTTGGTCAAGTCAGACAGTGTACGTGCACAGTGTTACTTTGAGTACTGCTATTGTGATTTCATCCTGTGAGCTTTGTGTTTACATAAGTGCATGACTGATAGAATGGGAAGGGTGTCAAGAGGCTGAGAGTCTCTTGAAATATCTGTTCCTGGTTTCTGGAATAACTGCCAGAAAATTCTTGCTTTTTTTCATTTATTCATTAATATAGCCATCCATCCACCTGCAATTGTTTATTGTTAGGGTTCTATTTTATTGAACATGGGCATCTGTTAACATACACATTGCTCTGGAACAGCCACACCATAACTCTGAAACTAGAGTGATACTACATAAGAGTGTGACTCATATTAGAAAAAATGGCTGCATTTATTTACTTTTTAAAACTATTCACTTTTTAAGGCAACAATTTATAATTGTATTATATCATGATATACTGTAATTTAAAGTATATTTTCCTATCTGTAAAATGTAATACGGCATGCAAATTAAGGAAGTTATCTGTAAGCTATCATATAAAGATAGAGCAATTATTATTTTAAAAACTATTTCTGCTTCAGACTATATTTTGGAATCAGGAAAGTAATTCATACAAACTTTCAAACACTGTTAGGCCAATTTGCATAATGGCATAACTTATAAATTTTAAAAGATCATTTTGCAAGGTAAATCAGATCATGTCAAAGAATATTCACTACAATTCTACTTTGACATTATTGCTATCATTTTCCATGCATTTTCCCATTTATTTGAAGATTTAAAGCCAATCACTTTATTTTACAATACTCACAGTGTTTTCTGAATTTTAAAAATATTTTCTTAATCCATCACACCTTCTGCCTGATAGTGGAAGAGCTGACAAATGCAACGGAAGAGAATTTGTGGTTTTATGTTCCTGAGATTAATTTTCGTATCAGTCAAAATGCACATATCTTAAGTTATGAATGTATGTTTATTACCTACAATTTTAAAAACATTTCAGTGATAATTTAATTTTGGACAGCACTATGCACCTCATTACACACATTTAATATATTTGCAATTTATAAACATTACTGTTTCACAATTATTTTAAATATATACAACACTTTAATTTTTCAAGATTTTAAAGGTAATACTTCTATCAAAATAGTAATATCTAAATGGCACTGATCAATTCTAGTTTACGTGCCAAGAAAAACCATCAAATAGAACCTATTGACAAGAAAGCAGTGCTTCAATTTAGGGAACTGTAGGCTTAAAAGACTCAAATGAAACTGATTGTTTGATGATAATTGTTCCATTTTTGGCCTGGAATTATTTTCATATATAATTTGATCTCCCATACTTAAGTTCTTGCTTTACAAGAGTAAGAAAAGCAAAGCATTTGTTTGTGTATCTATATATAGGCAGATACTGACAAACGTAAAACTGTGCATGAATATACACATGTATGGTACCACAGATACTAATGTGTGCTTAAAATGCAGCTACTTTTTGATCAGTTTTCCTTTTGCATTTCCTTCAATCAAATTAATCTTATTAATCCATCACATGTTAACATTGATACAAATTTTCAGTACCCTGGAAATTCTCTAATCCTTTTCATTCTTTCATAAGAGGTTTATGAAGATTGTCCTCCCATGTGACATAGTCCTGGTCTCAGAGCTGGGTTAGCTGACTCTGTCAAAGTGGAGCCAGAGGTCACATTTCCCGTATTTTATTATAGCTGTTTTTTACAAATAAACTCACCTGATCTGTCGACTATTATGCCCAATTTTTCAATGTTTCATGCAGTTCAAACACTAACAATATTTGGGATATAATTTTTGTTTTCTATTTCTGAGTACAAATTACTAACTTAGAAGGTGAAAAGGCACCCACTTCTAGGCTCACAGTTCTGTAGGTGAAAAGTCTTCTCAGCCTGTCCCAGGGTTTCACCAGGCTAAGCCAAAGAATCAAGCGCAGTGAGTTTTTCTGTGGTGTCTCTAAAGAAAAATCTCTCAAATCCCTTGTGTTGTCAGTAAAAATCAGGTTCTTACAGCTATGGGCCTGATTTCCTGTTTCTTTGCTGGATGACAGCAGCTGGAGGCCTCCAAAGTCCTAGTCAGGTGACCCTCTCTCTCCCTTATCCAGCAGATCCTAGCAAATCCCTTGCAGGCTTTGAGCATCTGACTTCCTCCTTAGTGACTTGCTGGAGAGAAATCCTGCTTTGCAAAGGCTCCAGTGATAAGGGTGAGAATGACTTGATGAACTTTTCTTTCTTAAAGTACACTAAATTATGTCTTATGACAACCTAAAATAAGGCATGTAGAAGAGAGGACTCCTTAAACTTCTGCTTCCGACAGTAACATTTTCTATCATGGTGAGGCCGAGGAGTTAAGCTTCTTTACTGTGTCTTCAGGACCGCAATTACTCGATGTTGTAGCAAAACCCTAACAGCTGGAAAGGAATTAGTTACAACTAGCACAGTTTTCCTCAGAGAACCTATGGGCTTGCTTATGTTTAGAGGGATAGTGACTTACCTGTAGGATTTTTGTTTCATTTTCCTATTAGGAAAAACATTTAGGCTGACAAAAGTAAAATAGCCACACTTCACTTATGGCATATGTAAGATAAGTGCACACACAAATATTTGAAGTCAATACAATGCAAGTTTTTTGATGTAGATGGAATTGGATTTAATTCACAGCAAATTGAACACACACCTGTAATATATTTCTTCATTTTCTGGACACATTACAAAGACAGAAAACATTGAATGATTTTTTATTTTAATGTTTCACAGATAAGGAAATGCACTTCTGGTGAATAAGATATAAATTGAAGTCCTTTCAAAGCTACAACTTCACATTTTCTGATGTGATTAATAGACTCCTCTCTTCCTTTTCCTTAAATTGAATGATTGATAGTGAAAGATGCAGTAGCCATTTGTGGACATGAAAATACAATGCCGAAATAAAGCTAAGAGAAAAGAGATATGGGTCTGCAGTGCCACCTTTATCATTGTCACTGCTCAGTCCACCCCAGTAACTGCGTACTTCAGAGTTGTTATGTGAGAAGAGCTGGGTTGTTCAAGTCACTCCATTGCAAACTTTTTTTGGAATGGACATTATAAGGTTAAGCTGTACAAACTCCAAGATCTCTCATTGCTGTCTTTGCAGTATTTAAAACAACCATGGATTACATTTTTTTAAAAAAAGACACTACTTTATTCAGATAAACCTGTATTTATCAAAGAAGTTCAGGGGCTGGGGAGACAGCTTAGTAGAATAAGCGCTTTCCTGACAAGCACAAGGACTTGAGTTCAATCCCCAGTTCCGGAAACAAAAAAAAAAAAAAAAAGCAGTGCATACACCAAATTGGGTCCATACCACAGAATTTTCTAACCTTATTATTTGAATCACTGGTCATTGAGTTCTCTACTGTTTGAAGCTGTATTTACTGCCTAAGTTTCCCAATGTGTGAAATCTTAATCCTTGTTATGGTTTATGCCATGGAGTGGGGACTTCTAGAGTTTGAGACTTGCCTCATGATCCCTGGGATTAATGTGTTTTAGTACTGATGGGATTACAGATCTGAGTACTTCTGGGATTATAGGTATAGCCTAAGGCAGATAGGCGGAGACAGAGAGCCTAAATGTAATATAGAGAGACAGAATTGCACTGTTGCTCTTTGCTCCCTTGGTTATTCTGTTGCCGCTATTACCATTGTTGCTGTTCTGTTACCATGAACTGCTGCTCTCTGTCCTGTGCCACTCAGCCTTGGAGCCCGCCGAATATGGCCTGAAGCCTCCAGTAACTGTGTGCTAAATAAACCTTTCCTTCCTTCATTTTGAGTGTTGTGTATTTGTCCCAGCAATGACTAAAAACTAAGACAGAATTTGGTACCAGAGCAGTGGGGTCATTGCTGTGACTAACCTGACCATATATATGGATTACGAGCTTTTGGGAATGGCTTATGGGAAGAGATAGGAAAGGTTCAGAGATGTCAGCTACAAGTAAAGCATTGGAACAGCTTCAACTGTTCTGTTTGGAAGATTCTGGTCAGAAATCAGACCAGAAGATGGGTTTGAAGCCTGGAATAAAGAATGTCTTATGAGCAGAGATAGCAAATATTTGGAGAGGTCGTCTACTTGCAAAGAGCTGGAAAAGCTTTGTCTGTTCTGTAGAGGAGATTCTGGTCAGAATTCAGACCAGAAGACTGACAGAAGGCCTGCCTGTAAAGACCAGGCTGAGGAGGGTTCTGCTAGGACCAAGGACAGCATTGATCACTGGACTCCATATGATTTGTGCTATGGATTGGCTGAAAATCTGTAGGAATTTTGCTCATGCCTAGAGACTTTGCCTAAGACTGAGATTAAGCACGGTGGACTGATTAATCTGTCAAGAGATATTTCAAAGCAGCAAACTATTGGGGCAATGGCGTGGTTGTTATTGGTGGCTTTTTGCCAGATTTATGTTGAAAATCAAGAGCACAGAGCCAAGAAGGATGTGAGTTTGGCCAGAAAGGAAACATCAGGAAAGCTGTGGACTGCAAAGATGGAGCTGAAAGGATCTCCACTGCTGAGGAGGATGCCCTGAGAGCATCAAAAGAGGAAGCAGCTCTCTACCCTTTGCAGCCCTAGAATTGCAAAGGAGAGAGGCTTTGCCTTGAGAAGAAAGCCATAGAGACCCAAGGACCAGAATGGTGGCAGCAGCCAAACCTGGTTTCCAAATGGACCAGCATAGAGAATTTGTTTCTTAGAATCAAGGTCAGAGTGTTCATCAGTCCAGGCACTCCACCCCTACAACCAAGAGAGAAGGAAGCCTGGCTACTACTCCAGCTGGCAGCAGACCTTGGCATCATCAATGTGACAGTGGTTTTAAGTGCATTCAGAATGCAAGAGCTGTTAGGTTAAGAAAGCTTCCACCTCTATTTCAGAAGAAGGCCTGAGAGGCCAGGCAGTGTGCCCCTGAGAGGGCAGTGTGTGAAACAAAGAGTGAGAAGCCTATTAAGTGGAAACTCCAGAAGTTTAGAAAAGCCAGGAACATGGGTCATGCAAACAGGGAGCAAAGCTAGCCTAAGAGGGAATCTATGGAAACTACCATCAAGAGTGCCTTATGGACAGAGCTGTATAAGGCCTTTGGAGCTCACATCTCAGCATAGACTGCTTTGGATGTTCCAGTTGGAACTAGGGGATTTAATGTTTACCCTGATGGAGTTTGGAAATGTGTTGGTCCCAGTGTTTTGTATTATCCTGTTGTTTGCAACTTTTGGAATCGTAAAGTTTATCTTATGCCTTTGAATGTTGGATATGTTTAACTTTTCTATTGTACAGGGGCTCACAGTTGAGAATTTGCCTGGGATGTTGGAGGAGACTTCGGATTTGGACTTTCAGCAATGCTGAAATGTTGGGAACTCTTCAAGATGGACTAAAATGTCTTTTGCACAAAGGAATGTACATGAGACTTTGGCGGTCTTGGGGCAGAATGTTATGGTTTATGTCTAGTTGTTCCCCCAAAGCCTTATGCAGTCATAAAGTGGGGACTTCTAGTGTTTGAGACTTGCCTCGTGATCCCTGGGATTATGTATTTTAGTACTGATGAGATTACAGGTCTGAGTACTTCTGGGATTATGAGTGTAGCCTAAGGCAGATTGACAGAGAGGGAGAACGTAAATGTAATATAGAGAGACAGACTTGGGCTGTTGCTCTGTGCTCCCTTGGTTATCCGGTTGCCTCTGCTGCCATTGTTGCTGTTCTGTTGCTATGAACTGCTGCTCTCTGCCATGTGCCACTCAGCCTTGGAGCCCGCCAAATATGGACTGAAACCTCCAGTAACTGTGAGCTAAATAAACGTTTCCTTCTATCATTTTGGGTGTCGGGTATTTGTCGGAGCAATGAAAGAAAAGTTACTACGACAAGCATTAAACCCAGATTCTGTAAGTATACAGCTAACCACTAACTTATCAGTAGTTAGTTTCCTAGACTGAGCTAACAGACTTGGTGATCTGGAACAACATTGTTTATCCTCTTGAAGTTCTAAAAGGCAAGTTAGAAAGCAAGACATCAGCGGGAGTGCACTGCCTCCCTAAGTGCTCCACGCAGGGTGCAGGTGCAAGACCCTGGCTCCCTTGCCCAGCATCTGGTGGCTCAAGATGCCCCTTCGTTTGTGGCGGCATCACTCCTGTGTCTACCTGTGCCTTCACAGGGCTCTTTGTCTTGTATCTCTGTTTCAAGTCCCCCCTCCAGTCCTCTATAAGGACATCCAGTCATTGGCTTTAGTATCTGTGCTAAATTCAGAGTCATCTCTCAATATTATGATCTTTATTATACCTGCAAAGACACTTTTTCCAAATAAGGGAAAATGTGCAAGTGATGGGGGATAATGATGCATCATTTTAAGGGCCACTATTCATCTAATAATGAAGGGGCTTAATTCTATATATTTAAGAAAAAGTTCCAAGTACCTGGGTGGTATCTATTAATATCTGTGTAGTAAAGCAGCAGCTCTCAAATTGAAAGCAAAATTATAGTCAATGAATCATATTAGACATTGTAAATTTACACATATAGACAAAGGTACATAGATTTCCTGGGATAGTGCAAATTTTCTACATGCTTTTTCTGCATTTCTCTCATGAATATGCATTATCTTTCTGTTTTATGATAAATAACCTTAAGATAATTAATAGTAATAATGTACTAATGTTATCTTGATCTCCCTACTATTTGGGTATCTTCTTTAGTTGAATTGCTGCATGTAGTTACTTCTTGTTAAGTGGCTATTTATTTGCTATTGATAAGTCATATGACTTTCAGAGCAAAGGCAGTTGCCTAAGTTGATATCAAGCCCACTACCGGGAGAAATGGAAAACATGGCCCTGGTTCTGGCCATGACTCTGCGTTTCACTCACCTAGCTAAGAACAGCTATCTTTGACATCTGAACAATGAAGAAAAGTCAGCTATAAATTTGCCTTATGAATAACAGACTCTTTGCAGAAAAAAATACCCAGTATCGATGTTCATAAGTGATTTATATAACATAGCATATCCAGAGAGAAACTACTTTTAGGGTGAATTGCTCCGTAACTCTAGGAAAATAGTAAAACTAAAACTGACCATCTCTTTTCTGTTCTCTAGCTGTGCTCTGCCTTCTGGAAGATTATCACATCTTCCTCAAGCTTGTAAAATAGCAACTATAACCAGATAAAGCGGTCTACCCTAATACTATTAGATATTTCTTCCAGGGTACAAGGGAAACATGACAAAGGGCTGGATTACTGAATAAAATTAGATTCTGCTAACAGTAAAGTAATTACAGCTGGAAGCTGAGTAGAGCTCCTACACTCATCCTTCAGTGTACACCCAAGATTAATTCCAAGGAAGATACAACAATTTGCAAATGCTGAAGGCACTTATAGAACAGCATAAGGGCTAGGGCTGTAGCTCAAAGTGCATACCATGTGTAGAGGCCGGGGTTCATTCCCAAACAACAAAATTAAAAAAAAAAAATAAATAAAATAGCAGATTTTTTGTGTACAAACTACATACATCATCCCATATATATTAAATCACCTCCAGATTACTTCTACCTAATGTAATGCAGATGCTGGGAAAGTAGTTGTTATACTCTATGGCTTAGGAAATAACAAGGAAAAAATTCCTTATATGCACATTACCAACATAATTATCTTTCTTAAATATATTTGATCTGCAACTGTTGGGTTCCAGGGTATAGAATCACGGGAAAGGAGGCCAGTTGTAGCTAATTTTAATTCAATAGTTGTGACTGTGATTATGCATCTATAGATGAAGCATTTCATAATATGCTCAATATTTGAGATAACTGATAGCAAAGATGTAAAAGACTAAGATGGTAACAAGATGGGAAAATCACATGGCCAACAAGGGCTTTCACCACCTGTATGTCTCCACAGAGCACGTGTGATCTCTCACAGGCAGCACTCGGAAAGCAAAACACTGATTGTGTTCAGTATGTACTACCTTTCTCTCTCTCTCTCTCTCTCTCTCTCTCTCTCTCCTTCCTTTCTTCTTTCCTTCTTTCTTTTTTTTTCTTTCTTTCCTTCTTTCTTTGGCGGCCAGTTCATCCCATCCTAGGGGTGGGTTTGGTGTGGCATGTGGTGCCAGGGATTGAACCACTGTCCCTGTGTACTTGCCTAAGCTTGCCTAAGCAAGTGCTTTAGACTGCTGAACCATCACACTGGCCATACACAATCATTTTTATCAGCAAGAAGGAGCAAATAGAAGGAAATAGCACCTAGGAAATTTGACGTGTTTACTTTAAAAGAAGCAATAATAAATCTTTCTATAAAAAATTCATGTCTATAATAAAGCGTAATATGTATTGGGCAATAAAATACTTAAATTAGTATTATGAAAGCTTAGAACTCAAGAAAGATTGCCATGTGATGTGTTAAGTAAAATAATTTCTAAGAAATTCACTACAATTCCAATGTTATTGGAAAATCAGTATTATCTATCTTACTATACTTTTATTAAACTTGCTCCAAAAATGTACTGTTCTATTCTCAAAAGTATCAATGCTCTTTCTCAATTAATACAAGCATTGAAGATTAGTAGAGCACCAGAATTAATTACTATTATAAGTGAGATTAATAAAAAGTATAATTTATATTATATTCATTTGCATATACTTGAAAATCTAGTTTCATTTCTTTCAATTTTCAGAAATAATTAGGTTCAGAAGAGAAACACAGCACTTAATTGGATTAAGTGTCCATCTCAGTTGTCATGAAATAAGCTGCTAAGAGACACTTTGAAACTAGTAGCAGTTTCAGTAGGGTGTATTTCCTCCCACTCATTTGAGAAGTAAGTACCACAAATTTTTTTAGTAGTAAGAGATATATCAAGTGCTAATATTTCCTTTGTAGAGTTAGCCTAAGAAGAAAGATGCAAAGCATACATAATATGGTGATTTTTAAATCATACAGTTAATCTTAATTTATTCTAAATATTTCTTAAAATGTAAATAAAATCACTCTAAAAAGCTTAGACTTAGTTGGAGAAAATGTCACCACCTACTTTAGCGCATATTAAATTTTTCCCATTAAGTAGCTGCAATGGTAGAACAGGTAACCTGTAATTAAATCTTCTGAACTGTAAGAAGATCCGTTTCTCTATGTGATGCATGGTCTTGCACTTCTGCATAAGTGCAACCACGTCTTGGTATGCTGTCAGCCTCAAGCACACCACCCGGGTGAGCAAATCCCACCCTTCACTCCCTCTTCATTGTACAGGAGCTGAAAGGATTAGCAGTGCACAAGTGCCCAGTGACCTTCACTGTGAAGAGCACTGGGCAGACGTCCAAACAAACCCACCCAGCACTGAATGCCAGCTAAGCAAAAAGTAAATACATAAATGATGTAAATCTATTAGGGCTTGTGAGGATGGACTTTTTTATCTAGAGATCATAAAAATATCTACATCAAGAAAAGAAAAATACAAATTCAGAAAGAGAAAAATATCACTTTCTTAGATAAGGACGAACATCGGGAACAAAATCACTTTACTGGAAAAAAGAGAGAAATAAGGAGATGGATAGCAACCTTGTCAGATCAAGGGAGGGTGTTAAGTGCTGGAGCTCCAGGGTGAGACTTGTTCTAAGCCTGTTTTATGAATGGAAAGAAAGGGACCCTGCCCCTTGATAGCTACTATAATTTGATGGGCTGTTCTGAGCTCTGAGAGCCCTGATTTGGCCGCTCGCCCTTCCATTGCCCATGTATACATTAGTAAGTAAGCATTTCTGTGGTGCCTTTGTCCTGTCTAGGATTGTCTTATGAGATTTACAGCACAATCCCACATTCAAGGGTGAGCTAGCAGAAAAAGAAACATGCACACTTTAGTGCATTAATGTGGTGAGGGAATAATAAGATATAAGTACATACATGTGTTAGTGAATATTGTATATACTGAGTTTTTTGGGGTTTTTTTTTTTGTCTTTTTGAGACAGGGTCTTGCTATGCAGTTGAGGCTGGTCCTGAGCTCACTTTTGTAGCCCAGGCTGGTCTCGAACTCGCACCAATCCTCCTGCCTCAGCCTCCCAAGTGCTGGGATTACAGGCTTGAGCCACCACGCCCGGCA
>PVJA010036879.1:7889-20863 GCA_004027025.1 Myocastor coypus
CTCCTCTTCCTCCTCCTCCTCCTCCTCCTCCTCCTCCTCCTTCTTCTTCTTCTTCTTCTTCTTCATTCTTATTGACATAGAATCTTGCTGTGTAGTTTGGATTGATAGCAATCCTCCTGTTTCAGCCTCTCTTAGTGCTGCTATCACAGGCATGTGCCATCATGCCTGGTACTGAGGCCCACATGGCATGTTGTACCAGGGATCAAACACAGGATCTAATACTTACCACGCAGGTAATTATGCTGCCAACTAACTACATTTGAGTAGTTTGGTGAGGGATGTGTTACATCCAAAACCCAAATAGGCAAACATTAGATGTTGTGCTTGTTTCTTGTTTATGGGAGGGGTCAAGTGCAACAACATAACCTTAACCCTAGAAGGGATATCTCTCTACAGGCACTGCACAGATTAGACTGTGAGAAATATCACTGTACCGGGCCTTCAAGTTTTAATGTTTTCCTCATCCTCTGACTCATAGTGCTTTATCAGCAAGTCCAGAATGGTTACTATGTCTTGTTCATATGGTCCAATATGCATGTGTAATATCATAAATGTGATGCATCAGTGTGACACTTTATGAAATAAAAGATGATCAGGATCCCCAGAATACTAAGGTGTGGCCCTGGACTGGAGAATTGCTACACCCATGTGATAAGACAGTAAAAGTATACTGCTATCCTTACCAGCTAAAAGCAAAAGACTGGGCATTATGGATAGGTGGGGAGAAACAAACAAACAAAAAAGACTTTTGCCAAATCAGTAGCTACAAACCAGGTACCACTGGGAGATGTTTTAATCTCTTCTTGCAATGGAATCACTACTAGTACAGCAGCTGCAACTGGAGTCCCCACTTAAGTTCACAATAATCACCGTCATTTTCTAAGCCCAACTGTCTTATGCAGAGGACAAGTAAGAGAGTCCAATGGGAATGTGATGGGAAACAACGGAGCATCTTTCAAATTCTTAATGGTGGTACTCGTCTCTGCAGTCCCTCCAGGAATGTAATATCATAGAGGCTGCTCTAGTGAGTTTCTTTTAGACTTTTCCACCATAACAGTCCTTATACCTGGGGCTAAGGAACTAATACGGAACAACATGCCAAGTATATGCCAAGGCTGTACAACAGGTCCTTGTTGCATGCCAAGTATATGCCAAGTATATGCCAAGTATATGCCAAGTATATGCCATCCCAAATTTTTCATTCTGTAACTGGACCACAGCATGGATTTGGGGGCCTCCTGGATTCACTATAATCCACACCTTTGCTATAATAAAAACTCCATTGATCACCTGGCTTCTATAGACCCACTGTTCCACTCCTGTGCTAATGTTTGTATGAGTTAGCATTCTGCAGAGGAAGAGAGTACACATGACATATATGTATAATCATACAAGGAAATTTACTGAACTGTCTTGCAGGGCCAAAGCCTGGAGAATCTTGTTCTTTTAAATGTGTACTATTTTTAATGTCTTATCAATTGTCATTATATCTCTTTAAGATAAATTGTACATTTATTTTACAGAGATGTCTAAGCAAGAAAAGAAAAAAGTAATAGTGGTTGTTATATTACATACTGTTATCATCAAAATTTGCTCAAATTACTAGATGTAGGTATCCAAGATTGTCAAACAATTAAACATAAACAATTGCTTTCAAAAAGCCTTAATTCACAGTTACACAGTTACATTATGGCTGTGGATGTGATGGGCAGCCAGAGGATCCAGATGTTGCTAGAAGACGAATGCTTCAAAATAAAAAGGGCAAAGGAAGCAGCAATGGTCCAAGATCTGAGGCCTGAAGGGATGGCAGAGTCATCAGTGAAAGTCTGAGTTGGAAGTCTGAAGAAAATGAGAACTGACATCCACAGGAAGTGCTGGATACTGGGGCTCCTCCAAAGTGGGGCCTGTCCTTCCTCTCCCTTTTATTCTGCCCAAATGACAAATCTATTGGTCCATCTTTCTCCTGCTGGAGGTGGGCTGTTCACAGTCAGTCTGCTGGCCTACAGGTCAGTCATCCTCTGTCAAAACCATACTTTACTAACCTGTAGGCATTTCTTAATCCGCTGAAGTTGGAAAATTTACAGGTACACTAGTTGTTTTTTTTTTTTTTTTTTCTAAAAACTCTGATTTTCACCAAAATTATGCTTAATATCCACATGTTGATGCAGTTGCTTATGGTACTTTTTACATGATATAGCACGTATCTGAAGTGTCTGTCAGCCTCTACACTTCTTCCAGTTTTAAAGTCACTTTTATATTGTATATTTTATTTTAAAGAGGAAAAGCAACCACAAAAACAAATAAGGAAAACAAAGGAGAAGCAAAGCAACATACAGCAATAGAAATGGAATAAAATGCCCAAACAAAAATAGAAAAACTAACAATGGTTGCTATATTACATATTGTTATATCAGATTTTTGCTCAGACTACTAGATGTAGGTATATAAGACTGTCAAACAATTAAACATAAACAATTGCTTTCAATAAGCCTTAATTTTCTCCTCCTTTTTACTCTTTTATAATTTATTTTCAAGAGATATAATAATAATTGATGACATTAAAAATAGTACACATTTAAAAGAGCTAGATGAAAGGTATTCAACCACGGTTTTTATATTGCACATAACTGACCTTATTGCAGTTTCTCAAATTATAAATATTAGTACAGTTACTCAAAGTAAAAATTCTAAACATTAACTACTACTTTCAAAAACTGGTGAAGGCTGTAAACAGGTGGATCACTATGAGTCCGATCCAGTCGTGAGACCCTGAAAACTCTGTAGACCGTCCCCTAAAATACAAAAAATAAATAAAGTAAAAGACATCATACAGTTGGGGCTGGGGAGATAGCTCAGCAAGGACTTGAGTTCAATCCCCAGTTCCACAAGGAAGAAAGAAAGAAAGAAAGAGAGAGAGAGAGAGAGAGAGAAAGAAAGAAAGAAAGAAAGAAGAGGAAGAGGAGGAGGAAGAGGAAGAAGAAGAAGAGAGAGAAGAAGAAGAAGAAGGAGAAGGAGAAGAAGAAGAAGAAGAAGAAGAAGAAGAAGAAGAAGAAGAAGAAGAAGAAGAAGAAGAAGAAGAAGAAGAAGAAGAAGAAGAAGAAGAAGAAGAAGAAAACTGGTGAAAAGTAATAATACAATTCTCTCAGCTATCCTGAGTGTATACTTGCATAATTTTCCCCTTTCCTTTTTCTTCCTATCTTTTCTCTTTTCCCTTGTGTTAATTATTTGTTCATTTTTTCTTTTTCTTTTTGAATTTCTATTCATTTTAACAAGAAAAAAATGATAAAATAGCAATGAAACAATTTTGAAACAAGTTGGTATGATGGTTACAATAATACAGTGCATATTGTTGTCTTCATAGTAGTTATTCAGAGGACAAGATGCAGACCTGATATCTTGCCTAAACAATATTAGTACAAACTTTATTCTCATTGAACTAAGAGAAAATACCTGTGTATCTACCCTAACTCTCTTGTGTATACACATACATATATATTTTTTCTTTTTAAAGTTTCAGGTAGACTCCATGTCCACACACACAACAGCTGCCACACTATATAACAAATACACTTAATGTTCGTAGTGGATCCTTCTATTGCTATTTCCACTGATAGCCCCCTTAATCCCACCACCTTCTATACCTCTATAGAGGCTCCTCAATACTGTTGTGTCAAGTTCCTACAGATGACCCTGACTCCCTTTCCTCACATTGATATAAAAAAGCAAAGATAGATACTCCTCTTCAACACAGTCATAGAGAAATGATACAGTCAGATCATAGCCCCCCTTTTGCTTCCCTTCCTGTGTCTTTTAATTAATTATGATGAAATGTACTCACAACATGCTGTCTTTTTAAACTTTTGAAGGTTTCTTCAATTTCCCATGTGAGCAGTCACTAACGATAAACTTCTAGTCCTACCTGAGACACCTGGCACTAACTTCTACATGGGCGTGAACTTTCATCCTGTCAACTCCCCTCACTGAAGAGGACGCCCAGTTCAGCAGGAAGCAGTCTAAGAGACACATCGCCCCTTCTATAACAACCAAAAGGTGGGCATGACAGGTTCTGGCCCTAGTATGGTTTGCTGAATCATTATAGTGGTCATCTAATATGGCTGAAGCCCTTAAAACAGCAGCTTATCTTCCCAATGACCACCTCCCTCTTCTTCTCCACCTCAGCCCAGGGTGTAATTTCCTTCCACCTGTCCCACCACCTCAGGGAAGGCCCCAATCAGCTCCTCAGGTACATTTAAACACCCTCTTCAAACCTCGCCCCTGGCAAAAGGACATAAAAGCCTCCGTCTCCCTTTGTTCCAATTCAGACAATTCCTTATCTTCCCTGAATTCTCTCCATTTCCTCCAAGAAAATAAGGCCCCTTTCCCTTTATTAAAAGAAAAAAAATAGGGGCTGGGGAGGTAGCTCCGAGGCACAAGTGCCTGCTGGGCAAGTGCAAGGTCGTGAGTTCGAACCCTGGTCCCCAAATAAATAAATAAGTATATAAATAAATAAATAAAGTCCTAATACTAGAAGAAAATATCATACCAGGTCTTACAAGTAGATTGTACATGTAAGATATAGTATGCATCATAAAACAAAAATTATAATTAAATAATACTTAGAAAATGATACATTAATTAAAAACTAAGTTAAATATTTCAAAAACAATATTCCAAAATTCAAATCAAATCATGAGTCCAACTTAGAGGCCAGAATGTTGTGTATCATATATATGAATCTGTAATCAATTCAAAGTATTTGCATAATATTTGAATAGATTAATACATGCAAAATTATCAACTAAGCAGAAGTTTTCATGATAGTAAAGAATTACTAAAAATAAAACATAACATAAATACAGAAGTGGTGAGTATATGACCAGAACTAGTTTGGTGGCAGGGTACCACAGAAAGTTCTAGTATGTTGTATACACGGACAATGTTCATGATACTTACCGGTAGCCAGGTGTCACTTGGGAAACTGAGCAACTGCTACTTCCTCAGCATACACCCTGTAGACCCAGACAGAATCATGACCGATAGGGTGTACAAGAAGTCCATGTGTAGAATACGCTGATGGAAATATTTTGCTGCTGTATACAAAAAAAAATAGTTGAAAGACTGCTATTGTATACCTTTGTTCCTCTTATATTTAATTTTTTGCCCTATTTGGTGCATTCTTTCCATTCTCCTTCATGGTATTGTGGTCTTTTTGATCCCTCTCTAGAATATCATTTAGTAAACTGTATAGTTGGCCTTGTCATCATGAAATTCTTTAGTTATTCTTTGTCCTGGAAATATTTCACCTCTTCATTATTCTCAAAAGAGAGTTTTGCATGTGGGTTGGAATTTGTTTTCTTGCAAGACCTGTAGTACTGTGCTCCATGGTTTTCTTGACTTGATGGTTTGTAAAAAGGAATCTGCCATTGTTCTGATGGATTTTCCTTTAAATGTGATCTGTTTCTTTTCTCTAGTGGCTTTTAGTATACTGCTGAATTTCTGGGACCTTGACTTTTGTATACCTGGGTACATTTTTAATTGGGTTGATGTTATTTGGAGTTACTGAATGTCAAATTGTTTCCCCATATTTCGCAAGTTTTCTGCTATCACGTCTGTCCATATTCTTTTTATATCATTTGTACTGACTCCTTCTTTCTCATTGATGCTTATTAGCCTTACATTGTTCATCTTTGCATCATCTTGCCAATGTTGAATTATTTTTTTCCTGCATCCTAGTTGTTTTTAAGAAATCTTTTCTTGCCTTTTCACTAGGTGCAAATGCGTCTTTAAGGTCTGAAATCTATTTTCACTTTCATTGAAATGATTTTGCCAGCTTGCGACTGCTAGCTTGTATAGCACTTTGGATCTGCTTCATACATTCTATTACTTTCCCGTATTGTTCATTCAAGGATTCCATCATTTTTCTTTTCTCTACTTTTTTATCAGTGTCTTCTTTAGAAGCACTTAGTACTACTTTCATTATAGTTATCATTTCTTTTTTTACTTCAGAAATTATTTCTGATTTGATTTCCTCTATACCTTTCTGCAGTTTTTTTGTTTTTTTTTTTTTTACTTCAGATGCTATTATTTCAGAGATTTCAGGTGTGTGCTTTGCAATTTCTCCTATGCTATTCTTTCCTGCGTTTGTTCTGGGTGGGCTTGGGGCATGAAAGTGCATTTTGCTGCATCTCTTGGTCATTTTATATAGTCCTGCCTTCTAACATTTGCTGTAGAGCTTTGGTAGAGTTCTTACCCTAGCAACAGATATGGATCTACCAAATTCAAACTCGTCCAGGTGGGTGTGGCTTGGGTCTGGCTGCTGTGCTCCACTTCTTGTTGCAGCCCTTGGAGGTGAACCTGCTATGCTACTCTGGCAAGATGTTCTGCTGTAGCAGTTCTCAACCTGTGGGTCGTGACCCCGGTGGGGGTCGAACAGCCATAACACAGGGGTAGCCTAAAGCCATTCCGAATCATAACTGCACCAAGTTACACTTTTGAAGTAGCCATCAAAATTATTTTTTGGTTTAAAAAAATATTTTTTGGTTTGGGGTCACCGCAACATGAAGAACTGTATGGTGGGGGTCACAGCATTAGAAAGGTTGAGAAGCACTGTGCCAATGTGTCAGCTGAGTAGGTCTTGACTCTGGTCTCTGTGCAGGGAGTTTCTGCTGCAGTTTCGCACATTGAGCCTGTTTGATGGATGAGGTTCCACTCACATGCTGGGCCTTGTTGCTGGGTCAGTGAGTTTCATGTAGAGAATCATGTCATTTCTGAATAATATTTTAATTTCTTCTTTGCCTACACTTATTCCTTGTATTTCTCTCTCTTGTCTAATGGCTTTAGATTATATTTCCATAACTATATTGAATAGGAGTGGTGATAGTGGGCATTTTTGTCTTACACCTGATTTTAGATAAAAAGTTGTAAAGCTTTCTCCATTTAGAATGATGTTAGCTGTTGATTTGTCATAAGTAGCTTTTATCGTGTGGCAGTACAGATCATCTATAATTTTCTGTAGAGTTTATTTTATCATAAATGAGTGTTAAATTTTGTCACAAGATTTTTCTGCATCTATTGAGATGATCATGAGGTTTTTGTTTTGGACTCTATCGATATGCTCTATCATATTTATAGATTTCTGTATGTTGAGCCATCCTTGCCTCCCTGGAATAATCCTACCTGATCATGATGTACAATCTTCCTAATGATTTGCTGAATCTATTTACTAGTATTTTATTGATGATTTTTGCATGGATGTTAGTGTAGGACATTGGGCTATACTTTTCTTTTGAGTGAGTCTTTCTCTAGCTTTGGTATCAGTATAATAATTGCCTCCAGAAATGAATTAGTGCATACTGCTTCCTTTTCAATTTCACTGAAGAGTTTGAGGAGCACTGGGATTAAATCTTCTCTAATTTCTTATAGAATTCAGCTATAAATCCATCAAAACTTGAGCTTTTCTTCTCTGGTAAGTTTTATATTACATTTTCAATTCCATTAGCTGATATTGTGTTATTTAGAGTTCTTATATGTTGTTGAGTCAGTTTTGGTACATTGTACCTATCCTGGAACCTGTACGTTTCTTCTGTGCTTTCCATCCTGTAAGAGAAAAGATGTTCAAAGTAGCTATTTGTGATCTATATTTCCAACGAATCTGTAGCTGTTTCACCCTTCGGATTCTTTATTGCTTGAATTTTAGTTTTTTTTTTTTTTTCTTTCTCCTTTTTTAATGAGATTGTCTGGGGGTTATCAATTTTATTTAGCCTTTCAAAGAACCAGATTTTTTATTTCATTAATTCATTGGAATATTTCCTTTGTCTCAATTGCTTTAATTTCTACTTTAACCTTTATAATTTCCTCTCATCTTTGGGCTTGGTTTGCTCTTCTTTTTCTAGAAGTAGAGCAATAATAAGGTATAATATTAGGGAATTTATTTGTTATCTTCTGTCTTCCTACTGTGTGAGTTATAAATTTCCCTCTGAGAACTGCTTTTATCACATCCCACAAATTCCTGTAAGTTCTGTTTGAATTTTTATTGATTGTAGATGCTGTTTACTTTCTTGTTTAATTGTATCTGTAACGCACTGGTTGCTGAGGAGCATGTTATTTAATTTCCATGTATTTGTGGGATTTTGTGATTTCTTTTGTCATTAATTTCCAGTTTCATTGCACTGTGATCAGATAATATGCATGAGCTATTTTCAGTTTTCTTGCATTTACTTAAGCATGATCTATGGAATAATATGTAGTCTATTTCAGAAATTGTCCCATGTGCAGCTGAAAAGACTGTGTATTCAGATGTTGTTGGTGCAATACTTTGTAACTGTCTACTAACTCCATTTGTTCAAAGGTTTGGTTCAGATCTGCTACCTCTTTGCTGATTTTTTGTCTAGCTGATCTATCTTCTTGAAATAATGGGGTGTTATGGTCCCTTGCTGAGATTATGTTATTAGTTATTAGATTTTTCATGTCCTTTAAAATTTATCTTACATAGTTGGATGCTCCCATATTCGCTACATACATATTTATGACCGTTATTTCTTCCCCTTGAAGTTTTCCCATAACATTTATGCAGCAATCTTCTTTATCATGTGTCATCATTCTTAGTTTGAAATTCACATTGTCTGTGAACAGAATAGCTACCCCTGTTTATTTCTAAGTTCCGGGCACATGGAGTATTATTCTCTATCCACTGACTTTCAGCCTATGAATTTCTTTTTGAGTTAAATGTGTTTCTTATATACAGCGTATTGCTGGATTTTGTTTCTTGACCCACTGTGCCGGTCTATTTCTTTTATAAATTGAGGTCATTTACATTGGTGGTTGTAATTGATATGTATTGGCCTGTCTTTGTCATGTTGCTTTTCTGCTGTTGGTTCCCTACTTTTACTGCATTTACGTACTTGCCCTGTTTGGCAGTTTCTTTCTGTTGTGGTCATTTTGATCCATTTCTAAAATATCTTTCAGTAGTCTTTGTAAGGTTGCTTTGGTCATCCTGAATTCCTTTAGTTGTTCTTGCCATTTGTATTTCAGAAAGAACTATTCTTTATTTCAATTTCTGTGTTACTTTTGTGAAGTTTTGATAGTAGGTAGCCATATCACTGCAATCAGAGCCTCTCTCTAAAGAGTCTGTTTTTCTTGTATCTCTTCTGTGTGTCAGAGATTCTTGGTTTGCATTTGTCTCAAGATCTTACCTTCTGTATTGATTGAGAGTGGAATATTGGTTTCTTTTTGACAGTGTGCTCCATTCTTTGGTATAGAGCTTTGGTGAGGTTCTTACCCCAGTGTTTTCCAGTTTTATTTGCTAACGTGTAGTTAAGACACATATGGTATCCTAATTACAGTTGTTCAATTAGCAATTCTAATAGCAACAAGTGTAATTTGGAAATTGACAAACTTTAGCAACTAACAGTTTTGTACTTTAGACCATAGAGGTAAACATTATAGTTATATAATAGAACAGATCATAAATTAAGAATTTGCATGTAAACTAGGTCTCCTGAATTCTGTCTGGGCATCTTTCCTTTGCGTACCTACAATCCTCAAGACAAATCCTCATCTGACATCCCTCCTGCAGCCTCAGGACCTCTAGTCTGTATTCGTCCTGGTGGGCCATTCACCTGACCCCACCTTCTGGTCCACATTTTATATTTTAAAGTATTCCTGCCCACAGCACTTCTCATCTTGGTACCAAAATCTGATTCATTTAGATTCTGTACAGAACTAAAACCAACAGGAGATATGGGTGAACATATACTCACACACATGGAGAGAGAAAGAGAATAAAAATTTGCTTATTGACTCATGCAATTGTGGAAATTCACAAGTCCTAAGATCTACAGTGAGGAAGTCACTATGTTAGAAAGCCAACAGTTTGTGAAATTCTAATCCAAGTGCTAGAAGATTTGAGATTCAGAAAGTATTGAATCTTCAGTTCTAGGTTTAAAGACAAGGAAAAACCAGCATTCCAGCTCAAGGTTATCCAGCAGCATGAGTTGTTCTCCATTTCTTGTAGAGAATCAGACTGTGCTCTGTTCAATCCTAATTTGTTTCATTCAGTTTACTGGCCTAAATGTTAATATTATCCAAAAATAGTCCCCCAGACACATCCAGAGTAATGCTTGATCAAATCCTAAGGCTTACTATAGCTGATAGACAAAATTAACTATCATTATATCTTTCATTTTATTTTCATGATATTTCTACTACTGGAAGGATGTGTTTTTTCTATTATCTGCTTAATCGATTCCTTCTACAATCATTTATATATTGGTCTTAGGTGTCCTGAACTCTGCGAAAAATTTTGCCTATTCAGATCAAAGATTTTGTTTCTTTATCACTTTAGCTGATAAAGGGATATATTTTTCTTTGAAAAGAAATAAGAGGCCTGGGGAGATAGCACACTTGGCTAAGCACCTGCCTGGCAAGTGCAGGGACCCAGGTACCTCATGCCATGCCAGCACCAGGATGCTGAGCATGGTGGTGCCTGTCTGTAATCATATCACTACACAATATATATTTGAAAAGAGAAATATTTCGATGAGTTTTTTAAATACCAGTGAGAATTCTTCTCTAATACAGCATTAAAAATAGACAAGTGGTGGTACAACATAGAGCTAGAAATATTATCAGTGAAACTTTGCATTCATATGATAAATGCTCACTTTGAACAATCTTGGACCCAAAATAAGCTCAGACAGGTTTAATGATTTAGACAAACCTTATAACACTGATAAATTTCATTAATCAATATAAAAATGGTACTTATGTCACTGTCAACCTCACCAAATTTTTTTTAGATATTGAACTGCCACGTTGCATTTTTCAAATATTTAATTTTTTCTTTAGTGTTGTATTTCCCTTTATTGACAGAGTAATGATTGCTTTTCTAAATTAATAATTTGACTTGATTTTATGTAAAAATACTTGCCTATTACCAAATATGAACAGCTATTAACTCATATCTTTAAGAAAATTAGCATTCTATGGAAATGAAATAGTGGCTAGTTTAGCTGGCAACTAACTCAGTCTCACAAATGTTTTTCCTTGCCACAGTAGTTATAATTTAAAATATAGTAGAAATGCTCTGTATATATTACCTATCTTGTCACATTGAAGAGTAAAATGTTAGGTATTGCTGCATCCTGTGCAGCTCTCAGTGTTGGAGAGGGCGGTTGGCTGGGGGCGGGGATGGCTGGCAAGGGGATGAGAAATAAAAATAAGAGGAAAAGTTCAGATTAGGTGCAACCCTCTCTCTCAGGGTATGAGGAAAAGAAATTCTCAACTACCAAAACAGCATTCATTTTATATTTGACAAAGCTAGAGTCATGTGTCATGGGGTTGCCTAGCAACAAATAGTAAGACATACCTGGCAACAAATGGTAGGGCATGTCTCAGGCAAAGTGTTTCTCTGTGCTGATGCAGATTCATTGCCTCAGGCCCTCTTCGTTCTCAGACCTGGACTTGCTTTCCCCCAACACAAGTAACCAATTTCCAGCCTCAGGCACTCCTACAAGGTATTCAGGCATTGCGATTTAATCAGAGTAATGTTTATTACTTCGACAAGGATTCTCTCTCTCTCTCTCTCTCTCTCTCTCTCTCTCTCTCTCTCTCTCAAGAAAGGAAGAATTTGATGCAATTTAAAGTTAGAAAGAATACCTCTCCTATAATATTTTAAGCATTGATTCATGCAGCCCTACCAATATATCTGAACTGTCCTTGCATCAAAACATCATTAATTCTTTTCTGGTTTTCTCAAATACTGTATAACTCGGTATCCAAAAATCCAAAAACATGAGCACATGCTAAAAGTACAAAGAAAAAAATCTATTAGGGGATAGTGAGATAGCTCAGCTGACTAAAGCACTTGTGTAGGCAAACTTAGGCAAGGGCAGGGACCAGAGTTCGCTCCCTTGTATCACATACCACTCCAGCCCTGCCCCCAAGGTGGGCTGAGCTGGCCAGAGTCTGGGTATGGTGGTGCATGCTTATAATCCCAGCACTGGGGAAGTGGAAAATAGGAGGAGCACTATGAGTCTGAGCTGTGAGGTGAGACCTTGCAACAACTAAATACATTAAAATAAATGAAAAGAAAAAATCTATTATTTCTATTCACATATTTATGTTCCATAGATAAAAAATGTTCAAACAATTTCAGAGAACACACACACACACACACACACACACACACACACACACACTTCTCAGGCATAACTTTGCGGGGAATAAAAGTAAGAGTTTTATCATTAGGCAGACTGACTAACATGAAAGACATTAAACTCTGCCAAGTTTAATACTCTGAGAAAGCAGAATTGAACTGAAGTATCTTACATAAATATGAACTTTAGAGTGGGCATCAGTGATCTACTGCTGCATCACAAATTATTCCACAGTTAGAAGCTTAAAACTATGTCTGTTTATCATGTTAAACAAGTGAGAAGTGTCTTTAAAATAGATGTCTCATGTGGTCTATGTTCTATAGGAACAAAATTATGTCAGTCAGGCTGTACTCTTCTTTTTCTTTGCATTTTAGGGAAGGGTCTACAGGGCATTCAGGGTCTCACTACTAAATCACACTCATAGTGATCCACCTATTTACAGCCTCCCAAGAGCTGTGATTACAGGTGCACACTACTATGCCAAGTTTCAATTGCCATCTCAGCATGGTCCAGGGTCAGGGCTGGCATGCAAGGATTGAACCCCTGGTCCCTACACCTGCTTGCAGGTGCTTTAATCCAGTTAGCTATTTGGCTAGTATATATTGGTGTAGTCCAGGACCTCTTCTTCTTCTTCTTCTTCTTCTTCTTCTTCTTCTTCTTCTTCTTCTTCTTCTTCTTCTTCTTCTTCTTCTTCTTCTTCTTCTTCTTCTTCTTCTTCTCTTCCCCTTCCCTTTCCCCTTCCCCTCCTTCTCCTTCTCCTTCTTCTTCTTCCTCTTCTTCTTCCTCTTCTTCTTTCTATCTTTCCTTCTTTGTTTCTTT
>PVJA010036880.1:0-20745 GCA_004027025.1 Myocastor coypus
CTCGGAGGGGGAGTCATTGAAGAGACCTGACATGGATGAGGGAATAAGACTTGCTCCCACAGGCAGAGGAGTTTGATACTTTCCCAGAGTGCCCTGCTCATGCTTGCCTTGCAAGACAAGTTGCCCCCCAAGCTTCTCTGCCCCCAGCCTGCAGTGGTATGGCCAGCCAGATGCTAACAGGGGTCTGGTAGGAAGAGGAAGCATTTTCCCTGGAGTGTCCTGCAGGCCCGGCCCCTTTCTCAAGCGAGGGAGAGGGTGGGCTTCTGAGCTAGACCTGGCCTGAGTCCTGGGCCTGCTGTCCCGCCGGGTTCCAGGTCCCCTGTCTGCAGCATGGGGTTGATATTGATGGTACCTGGCTGGTTGGGATGCTGGAGGATTCCATGGGGTCATTCCACACTGCCCTGTACCTCTTATGGAGCAGCCCATTGGGGATTATGAGTGCATCGCCAAACAGGACAGGAGTGGCCCCTGGTCCTGTGTGGGAGACACACACAAAGCATTCCACAGCAAAGGTCTCCGAGTCATAAGAACCAAATGGTGCTCATTCTCTCATTTTCTCCAGGTTACCCAGACTTGGGGGCTGACATAATCATGTCTTTCTTTGGTCTCCACCTCAGTTTCTCCAGGCCAGTGAGATCCTCACTGGCTGAGGTTAGGGGAGCTCAGCAGGAAGGGTGCCAGGCACCGAGCAGGGGGACGCTTCCCCAGATACAGTCCCACATGAAGAGCCCACGCGCCCTGTATTCCCTTAGAACCTGTGGCCTGTGGAATAGCTCTGAGCTCAAGGGCTGCATTTATTCAATACAAGCGACCCTGGACTGGCATGAGGGGTTCACCAAGGCTGGCTCAGGGCAAGGAGTACAATGTTTGCTTTCAGAACTAATAGCAAATCCACGAAAGGGACTTTAGGCTGGTGCTTTGTACTTGAACTTGAGTGGAAAGGATCCTGAGAGCTTCCGCCAAAAGCGCTTAGGTTTTTCCTGAGGAAATAGACAGGGAGATTGATGAAGGGTCTACTGGGGCCTTGTCAGGCCTTGGGCTGTGATGAATGACAGAGCGCGAGTCCCGGGTAGACGTTGGTCTGCTCAGCCGGAGCAGCCAGGGCCTCTTTCTGCTTTGAGGACTGTTTGTGAAACAAACGGCCCCATCCACTTCTGCTATTGTATTTGGGCTTTTTGATCATGTGTGTGGCAGGCAAGGTGGGCATTATTTACCTATAGTATACATGAGGACCCTAAAGCCCAGTGAAGTAACTGTCTAAGGCCACGAAGCTAAGCATCTGGCAGCATAATCAGTCGAAAGCTCGTTCAAGAAGACCAAACCTATTCTCATCACATCAAGCTATGTTTTCACCAGAAGAGGAAGGACAGAGTCTATTGGGCCTGGGGGACAGTGAAGGGAACCGTGGTCCCCTTTTCTGTACAGAAAGAGCCCACCAGGGCCACCTACCTGCTGGCATCTGGTCTTGTAGAACCAGATTAGGTGCTGGTACCACCAACCTGAAGGATTTAAATGCCTGTGTGACCTCAGCCTGGAAGGCAAATGCCAGGGTGGCAGAGAGCAAAAGTGACACAGAGACTTTGTGACCCCTTCCACTGAGAGGTGAAGTCAATCTTCCACTCTTTGAATCCGGGCCATTGTTACTTTGGCCAAAAGAATACTCAGATGTGACACTTCCCAGCTCCCAGGGTGTCTCAAGCATCCCTGTAACTATTCTCTTGTTCCTAAAATCCTGCTACTGTCACATGTACACAGTCTGAGGAGTCTGCAGGAGGAGGAGGAGGTGGAGGAGCAAGGTGACCCATCTCAACTGTGAACTTGCTAGATTAGCAAATCTTAGCAAATCTGTTAGCTGACCATGTGAATATGTTTAGAGCTACCTGAGGCTAGGTATAGCAGTTGTCTGATGGTACCCAAACTCCCAACTGGCTGAATTATGAATTTCTTTAGCTTAAAATAAGAATTTGTTTTGGGGGATAGATGTTACGCAGCAAAGGCTGACTGATGCATCACGAGAAGACACACTCTCAAGGCACCACTGCTGATCTGACGTTTGTCAGACTTGGAGCATCCATAAAGGTAGAACTTTCCTTCCTCATGCAGTACAACTTTGGTAATGCTACCTCCCAGTCAGTCCTATTGAGGAGCCACCCAATCTTCTCAAGACTATGAATGTCTTTTTCACAGTGAACCACTGAGTGCCTTCCTGGTGGTCTCTGCATCCTAGATGCCAGGAGCATCTTCCACCCCCACTGGGACAACCAGAACTATACCCAGACATTGTCAAGTATCCCTTGGGGACAAAACTATCTCTGCTTGAAAATCACCCATACAGCCACTATGATGCTGGAGAAATGTGGCAAAATTTCCTCCATAGCTGGAGATGGCAGAAGGTGGAGAGAGACAGGTAAAAATATCGCTGCCCAATCCTGGATCATAAATAACTGGGAAAGGAGCACTCTGGGCCAGAGGGGGCCATCTGCTTGAGTTGGTGGCAGAGGTGACAGTCAACTGGCCTGGAGGGGCTGGCAGAGCAGGAGGGGAAGTGGGGGAGAGAGGAGGAGGTAGAACCAGGCCGGGTGGGAGGGCACGGGAGGGCTGAGGTTGGAGCAGTGCCATCTGGGTGGCTCTCGGAAGGGGACTCTGAGATATGGGCTTGTGACCTGGGACTTGTAGGGCAATGCCCTCAGGAAACAGGGAAGAGAATGGAAAAGGGGGACCAGGAGAGGTGAGGACCCTGCAAGGGTGCGAGGCCTGGACTGCATTGGAAGCCCGTAGCCCTGTCCGCAGGATGCCAGGATGCCTGTGCTGCGGCTCAGCTGGGAGCCAGCATCTCCCGGAGTGGGGGCGGGGAGGTGTGGAGGCTCCGGAGTGGCCAGATTGTCTGATTTTACAGGGGATGCTAGGAGCCCAGATTTGTTTTAAAAAAATGAGAATCCTCTTATAAATCTTGGCGGTTAATCTTGAAAACCATTCTCAGTGGCTGAGACAGGACGATTGCAAGTTGGAGCTCAGCCTGGGTGAGGCTGTTCCAAAATAAAAAGGACAAAGGGTATACGGTTCAGTTCAAAGACCCGGGGTTCAACACCTACTGCTGCAAGGAGAAAGAAAATGAAAAAGAAAAAGAGAGACAGAGAGAGAGAGAGAGAGAGAGAGACAGAGAGACAGAGAGAGACAGAGAGAGAGAGAAAGAAAAAACAGAAAGATAGACAGATAGAAAGAAAGATAGAAAGAGAAAGAAAAAGAAACAAACCCAGTATGTCAAAACATTCCAGTCTAAGGGAAACGAGCCTGTCTGTGGCTGCCAGCTTATGGCGCCGAGAGGACACACACAGGGGGGAGCCCGCGGATATGGTGATGGCGCCCCATAAGCCTTACTTTATAGGACCCAACTTTCAAAGAATAGGCGCCCTTTCCTCTTTTCTTTTCTCACCACTCTGAAGTTCCTTTCATCAAAATTTCACACCTGAAGAATTTTCACTTTGCCCCAACCACAGGACTGCTACTCACACCCCTGTGCCTTTGGGGTGCTGTCCACCCTCTTTCTCTGCAGCTCATTCTGAAGGAGAAGCCTAGCTGTGAATTGTTTGGACTTACACCCGGCAGCCTTAGGCCCAGCACCCACCACCTCTAAGCCAGAACAGGACTTCCATTGTCTTAATCTGCAGTTTCCTTTACACCCCCTCTGTTTCTCTACACTTAGCTCTGTGAGGACACACAAACCCACGTAGCACCTGCCACAGAGGTGGTGCATAGATTAATTGATGGATTGATTGACCAAATGAGTGAACTGCATTTCCCTTCCAATCAGCAGCTTTCTCCTGCTGGTTGCTATAGTGATGGATCACGTTGCTAGCAAAAGTTTCATTTCTTCCTTACCTGGATGGGACCGTGTTGGGGCAGTCAAAACCTAAAGCCCAGGGCTGGGGATATTGCTCAGCGGTGCAGTGCCTGCCTAGCAAGGTCAAGGTCCTAAGTTCAATTCCTGGTAGCCCCCTCTCATAAAAAACCGGAGGCAAGCCAGGGTCTTGTGACAGGAGCTAGCTGCAAGCCGGTGAATTGCTCCATGGAGAATATCCCCAGTGCTCAGAATGGCACAGGCAGAGGTGGGAGACACAGTCGCCACCACATGTAGGTCTTCATCTAGACACCTGACCCAGTCTCCCAGCGTGACCTGCACACCTAGCTCCCCAGCAAGCAGGTATTAAGTCACATGTGACTTCTGCTCCGGTCCCAGTGGCACTCCCTGTAGTATCCTATGAATTAATGTTTAAAGTGAATCCTGTCCAGTGGGTAGGGTTACACTGTAGTCTTGTAGGTGCGTTGTAAGCATTAAAAATAGAGCAGTGGAATTTTAAGTTCTGTGTTTAAACTTTGTCATAGTTTTATATCCTGGGATCCCCAGGAAACAGGTTGTTTCGGATTTCTGTCCCGCTTGCAAGGCTCTGTTCTTTGCTCTAACTGCCACCAACCTTAGGAGCGCCTATTCAGACCTGCCCAGCCACCAGGCTTTCCCAGGGCCACCTCCAATCTTCAGAGCACACACTGGGTGATCCCCCTGCTGGGATTGTCAGGGTGGGTAGCACTGAGGCCACAGAGGAATGGGGAAGGATAGAGTCCCGGCAGAGTGGCTGTGCTGTCCCCTGCTTGGGCTTCCTACCTGTCTCCTGCTGTGGTCTCCTGGTTTTCCTCCTCCACCTCCAATACCAGTGCCAAGTGATGCGAAGGGTGCTTTGTCTTTGCTGTCCCCGAGCCCTGGCCTCGTTGGCCCCCTGGCAGCCTGGCACTAAGCAGGTCTAATTCCTAGCCTGGAGGGTTTGCCTTCCAGAGTTCCAGGCCGTGAGAATCAGCCCAGCTGTGCCCCTGGGGCCCAGCTGTCCCTGTGATCCTGAGCTGCACCTGAGGCCTCAGGTGCAGCAAAAGGGACAGAGGAGGTGGAGGAAAGACTCAGTTCTGTCACCTCTGTGCTCCCTTGCCTGTCATAGGTTCTGGAAGACATCTGAATACTGCACAAGTGTATCCGTGATTCTCATCATGGGCAGGTTGGGCTATGGTGAAGCACAGTTTTAGAAGGTATCTTTTGGGAGCAGAATGCTAGGGGCTGGTCCTAGAAGCCAGCAGGACATACTGAGAAGTAGGTGGTGAGTATGGGGGTGCACATCCAGCTGTTGGACAGGCAGGCAGATGGACAGGCAGACAGATGGAAAGACAGACAGCTAGCTGCCGGTCTCCCATAGTCTTGGCCTGACCTGTGATGATATGTTTAGCTGTTTACTTGTCTGTTGCTCTGTGCCCCATTGGAATGTCCACCTCAGGAGGCAGGGACAGCATCTACCTTGTCACTGTTGTGCCCAGGCTCAGCACAATGACAGGCATCCAGCAGGGACCCAGTGAACAATCAACATAAAAATCACATGGCCGCGTGGAAGGCCTGGGTGCTGAATGACAGAGAGAAAACAGGTGCTCGGGCCCCTTCCCGTCCAGGCCCTGCCCTGTGTCTCCATCTGAATGGGCCCAAATCTTGAAGCCGCCTCTGCTCCTTCTGGCCACCAGCCCAGCTCCTCCTTCCTCTCAGTTGGCACCAACCAACCCCTGCCCACTGCCAGCAAAGAGAAGTCACGCAGGGAGAAAAGCCACCTCCTGGTGCTGGCCCGACAGTTCCCAGAGCCACGCCACACCCATCCTGATCAGGAACTGAACTTCAGACTCAAAGCCAGAGCGTGCTCAGGCCAGGCTCCAAAAAGAACTCTGGCCTCACCTCCAAGGGGAAGGTCTGGAAGGTTTAAAAAGCATTCAAAAGTATGAAAAATAAAATAGCCTTCTGACACATGTGTACCCAGCCTTTTTCCCGAGGTATATCATTTATTCATTATTAAAGATCGAATCATCAGCCGGGCGAGGTGGCGCACGCCTGTAATCCCAGCACTCGGGAGGCTGAGGCAGGAGGATCAGTGTGAGTTCGAGACCAGCCTGGGCTACAAAAGTGAACTCAAGGCCAGCCTCAACTGCATAGCAAGACCCTGTCTCAAAAAGACAAAAATAAAATAAAATAAATAAAGATCGCATAATCTTGTATGCATAGTGTGTCCCCTATGAGCCTGGCTAGCAGTAATTGAGCTCCGACTATTTGCCAGGTGTTTGAGCACTTCCTACAAAGTGTCTCATGTTAGTCTCATGCCCACTGCATCATACGAGCTTGATTTGCTCCACATTACAGATGAGGAAACTGAAGCTGGGAAAATCGAAGTCTCTTGCTTAGGGCTGGGAGTAGAACTTGCGAATATGACATCAAAGTCTTCACTACGGTGCTGGAAAAACATCCAGCATGTGCTACGTAAAGCTAACATTTCCTAGGGCTGGAGGCATAGCTTAGAGGACTAAGAGCTTAGTTAGAGAAGCGCAGGGGCCAGGGTTCAGGTCCTGGTCCCACCTGCTGCACTGGCCCTGCTCTCAAGTGCACTGAGCCAGCGATGGAGTACAGGCATGGTGGCTTGTGCCTATAATCCCAGCACCTGGGAGGTACAAACAGGAGGATAACTATAAGCCAGTAGTGAGACCCTGTACAAAGAGAGAAAGAGAGAGAGAGAGAGAGAGAGAGAGAGAGAGAGAGAGAGAGAGAGAGAGAGAGAGAGAGAAAGCTAACATTCCTATAACTTTCAGCTCTGAGCCTCGTTTATCCCTTATATCCAGCCATGGGGTGTCATAAGCCAGGCTGAGGAGGTGCTTGCCCCTGAATGCTGGTACTTACAGGTGTGGCTGTTTATAGAAAAGCTTCCAACAGTGAGGAAACTGACCATAGTCTGTCTGGCTTTGTGGACCACAAGACACTGCCTGTTCCAAGTAATGTCAGAAGTTAAAGATTCTTCTTTAAATATGTGTGGTACACATCTGTTATCCCAGCTCTCGGGAGACTGAGGCAGGAGGATTGCTGAGAGTTCCAGACCAGCCTGGGCTACAAAGTGAGCTCAAGGGCAGCCTGAACTGCATAAGCAAGACCTGTCTCCAAAAAGCCAAAAATAAATAAAATAACATAAATCAAATCATGTACTTATTTATCCTTATTTAAAGGCAGGGGGAGATAGCTCAGTCGCATATATACCTGCCTAGCAAGCAGAAGGTCCTAAGTTCAATCCCCAGTACCAAAAAGCAAAAAGAGCAGTCTGGATGCTCGTAACAGTTTGGAATCGTTCAATGTCATCGAAAGCTTAGTGTGTGTCTCCAGTCCCTGGCATAATGTATCTCCCTGTGTTTAAGCTGTCAATTCAAAATAAAAAGTGATTATATGGTGCTAGAGTTATTTCTGTCATCCTTACCTCTGCTGAGGGTAGTGTTTAAAATTTATTTGTTTAAAATTTAAAAGGGCAGAGAGCAGTGTGACTCACAGGGTCTAATATTTTTTGTTGTCATTGTCGAGCACCAGTTTTTGGCTCCTACGTGATGTGCTTTGCTGAATGCGAGTAGATCTTTAACATCCAAATTGACTTCGAAAATTGGTTTGAAACTGAAACAGTGATGGAAAGAATACTTACGACTACAGCATTTTTTTTTTTTTTTTTCTGGAAATACTTTTGTCATCTAGAAGAGGGGAGTGTGAAAAAGCAACCTTTCGTGGATGTCAAGGATCCGCCCACTGC
Source organism: Myocastor coypus (assembly GCA_004027025.1). NCBI lineage: Eukaryota > Metazoa > Chordata > Mammalia > Rodentia > Myocastoridae > Myocastor > Myocastor coypus. The sequence goes on from PVJA010036880.1 coordinate 7,635, forward strand.
CCCGGCTCGCAGAAGGGACTGATCCTTCGAGTTTCCCAGACATCTTGCCAAACTTGCTTCGGCTGACACCGACGGGCGTGCGTCCATAAAATATACATAGCCTTGCTGCGCCTGTGTGCGCATGCACAGCCCCACGTTGCCCTCCTCTGTGACATTTTATTGAGCGCCTTAAAAGTTTTTCTATTAGGATGTGTTTGCAGTATACGTGATGATTCCACACACTGTGGGAGTTGGGGACACGTCCAGGGCACGTCTTGATTTCTTCTTACGTCCCCTTGTCTTTCCCTTCTCTCTATCCCTTGATCCTCTTCCCAACTTGAGAAAGATCCATCTCCCTGTTTCCTATCAGCTATCTGTTGTTTTGCTCTTTATTTATAATTTGGATGCTTGCCCAGAGCGAGCCTCTAAATTGTTACATTTGCATATACAGACTACATTTTTTTTATTTTTTTCATTCCTGCAGTGCTGGGGATTGAACTCAGGGCCTAACACATACTAGGCAAACATTCTACCACTGAGCCACACCCTGGACCCTTCCTTTTGACTTTTTATTTTGAGACAAGAGAGCACTAAGTTGCCTGCATTGGCTTTGAACTGGCAATCCTCCTGCCTCAGCCTCCTGTGTAGCTGGGATTACAGAAGCCACACTTGAGTTATTTGTGTCTCTCCAGATAGGCACCTAGGCACTGCCTTTTCCCTGTACATGGAAAGGTCAGAGGCAGCATAGTTTTCAGCGTGAAAGGGTCTGTCAGGTGCCTTCCTGAAGCACGTGTGACAGCCTGGAGTTATTTTCACCCGTGGCCTTTCCCAGGATGGCCCAGGCCCAGGCCAGGCCCTACATGTCTTTCCTAATTCTGGGCGCCATCTCCTATGTGAATCTCGTGACTCTGTGGCTGTCACTAGCCCTGTACCATGTGCCCCGTGACTTGAGCTATTTAGGTAACTGTTGCTGATCCCAGTGCGCGCACACACACACACACACACTTGGCCTTTGGTCCCTCCATGCCAAGAAGAGATTTCCAGGCCCGTCATGAGCATATCACTCTGCTGTGATCCTGCCTGGCAGCTGAGGCTGGGGATCCCACTGCCTGTCTCTAGCCACAGTTTTTTTTTCCCCTTCAGATTCCATAGCCACTGCCCAGGCCCGGCTGATTCTTCCACAGACATGGCTGAGTCTTGCCATCTTCTTGTGCAAGTATCTGTTCAACCAGTCTGTGATATCCATGATGTCACAGGGACAGTGTTTTTCCCCTTTGTCCTCAGGCCAGGGTATAAAGCTGGAAGCGGTCCCTGAAGAGCTGAGTGTCAATACACAACATGATCACAGCCCCTTGACGTTGGGCTCATCCTCCACTCAGCACCATGCTTTATGTGAGCTCCACACGGCTATGTGAATACAGGGCTCGGGAGTGGTTATCACCACTAAAAGCCAGGTCATGAGCCCTCTTCCACAAGGAAGGAAACCAAGGATCAGAGCATGTCAGCTCTTGTCTGCTGAGTTCCTCCATCCAGGGTCTACACAGAAGCTGGCAGATCTTTCTGAAGCTCCCCTCCTCCCTTGCTCAGATTCTACCCATGACTCTCTATTGCTCAAATTCATCGAGGTGGTCCCAGGTCCTCTGCAACCCAGAACCGACCCGGTCAACCTTTGCTCACCCACCCAGCCTCCCTGCTTGGGCCACCTTCAGTCTCCACATGCTGTTTCCTCTGCCTGGACCACGCATCCTTCCATCCAGCCCCTTCTCTCTTTGCTCACTCAACCTTCAGATCTCAACTTAAGGGACCTGTTCCTCTAGAAAGTACTTCCTTGGTCTCCCCCAGACTGGTGTGGCACCCCTAACCTGAAACATAGCACACATCACTTTGTGCCATAATATCCCGCCCTAGAGGAAGGTTGTTGGAAAGCTGGACTGAGATACTCATCATCCTGGGGCCTGGAACATAGTAGGTGTTCAACTAATATTTGGTGAATGACTAAGCGTAAGACACCAAGGCACATTGTGTCAGGAAGCTGGAGACCACATGAGCTTGGACAGCTCAGATCAAACCCCTAGTATCGTTATCCTGTCCCTTCTCCTAGAAGGGCCACTGCAGGTCATGCTCTTGGGGACCCAAGTGGACCCCTCTGTCCTCCTTCTTGGTACTTAGCCTCCATCATTTTATTGCTTCCTCTTGTCTCATGAATGTAGATTTTAGGATTCCACGTCACCCACCTATTACCATGGAAGCAATTCTCATCTCTGCCATTGAGGCCAGATAGTTCTAGAACTAGATTCCCATTGGATAAACCAAGGCTTAGAGAACTTAAGCATTCTGCCTCAGGCCACACAGCAAATTCTTTCTTGGTCAGGATGCAAACTTGTGTTTTTTCAAACTGCAGTCTGCACCAGGTCCTGCAAACACGCAGGTTCTGACTTAGTAAGTCTGGGCCAGGGCCTAAAACTGCATTTCCAGTTTTGTACCAGCTAAGGCTAAGGCTGGTAATCTCTGGCTTGTAGTGCGGCAGTAGAGTGTGAGTGAGCCCGCACTTTTCAAATGGAGTAGCAGAGCCTCATTTTCCTGTCTGGTCTTAGACCCTAAACTTCTAGGAATGCCAGTGATTTGGGTCTTAGTATCCCTGATGATTTCATTTTGACATATGTGTGATGAACAGCAACTCCCCCAAACCAACATACTTTTATTGAGGTCGTATTATGTGCCAGGCCTAGCCAGGCAGGCTAATGTCCATGGCCTTGGATTTACTTTCCCAGGATGGCTGCTAACTGGTTGCCCAAAGCTTGGAAGCTTAGCACAACCAGCATTCTGTATTAGAGACATGGAAAATCCCCCCATTTTCTTCCCTTGCTTTGGGGTCTTCAGGAATGCCTGGTGTCCCTTGGCTTACAAGTTCATCCCTCTAACCACTGCCTTTATTTTTATTGTGCCTTCTCCTCTGTTTCCCAAATCTCCCTCTCCTTCCATTTATAAGGACATCTGTTGTAGGATTTAAGTCTAACCCTACATCCAGGATGCTCTCACCCTGAACCCTAACTTACTCTCATTTGCAAAGGCCCTAAGCTATACTTTGAACATTTGTCCCCTAGAGTGTATGTGCTACAAACTAAATCCCCGAAGTCATTGACTGATGGCATTTGAAGGTGGCTCTTTAGGAAGTAATTAAGGCTACATGAGGTCATGCACTGGCGCGCCCATGTTGGCATTCATGGCTTTACAAGAAGAGGAAAAGAGACCCTGGATAGTTCTGGGGTCAGAGGTCAGGGGTCAGGGTTTAGGGTGGGGTAGGGATCACCATCCAGGCACTGTCTAAGGCATGCACCACTTGAGCTACAGCATCAGTGGTCAGACTGTAGGACAGCTTGTTGGTGAATTCTCACCAGGGCATCGCCTGCATTCCCTGGGCTTCTGACCCAGCCCCAGCTGGCCTGCTCCTGCGAAGGTATCATTTTACTACATTTATTCTTGGAGTGAGTGATACTGGCTGCAGGATGTCCCTCATCCTGAAACATGGCTTTTAGGATTAAATGGACCCAGGTTCCAGTCCTGGCGGGGTCACTTCCTGAATAGTCCTGTCTGTGCTGGGAGCTTCACCTCAGAGCCTCAGTATCTTCATCTATAAAGTTAAAAGGCATCATCACATAGTTTGATCAAAATATTAATGTAGTTAAACATGTGCTAAGTAGGTAAAGCCAGATGCAGAAAGCAAGGTGCTGCGTGCTTTCACTTTCACGAGGAAGGTTAGGGAAGTCGGATACAGTGCACACCCCTTATTTATGGTTCTGCATGGCTTCAGCTTGGTGCTAGATGGCAAAGGCCCCTGAGCCGTGTCCCTCGTCTGCTTCTCTGGAATTGCTTTTTCCTTTTTCAGGCTCCTCGTTAGCTAACTTGCCATCACCTCTATGTGGCAGTTCTGGGAGAGACGTGACAGCAACCACAGGCTTCCAAAAGGCATCCTGCATGCAGCCCTATGTTCCACATGGGCTCTCTTGAGAGTCCAGGGAGTCCTCTCATTGATCTGGACCACTTGGGCCCACAGCCACAGGGCCACTGACCGTGTACTAGAATCCCAAAGTGGGAGCCAAGTCATCTTTTCTCTTCATAAGTTAATTACATCAGGGATTTTGTGACAGGGGCAGGAAGCTGACCACCACAGCAGCCCTGGGAAATGAATACAGCTCTCTTCCAAGATGGTTGATGCATTACATGCAACTATGGGGTAGATTCCTGCTGCCCCTCACATCTCGTAAGCCAGGGGCACAGAGAGGCCAGCAGGGTGACTCGTGTCCCGTGGTACTGCTGGTTGCAGGAAGGCTGGACTGGATTCTTCCGGGCAGGAGCAGCCAGATGCTCAGCGGGGGCTGCCTCTTCCCTCCCTTTGTGCTTCCTGAGTCCCTTACATGCCCGTGGGTGGAGATGAGAGCAGAGACAAAGTGTCCCCTAGCAAGGCTGTAATTGACACGAGCTGGTTGCTCAGGCAAACAACCTCATACACAGCAGTCAGGCCCCTAGGAGAGGCCCCGGGCTCAAGTCACCCACTTGAGCAGGTTTCAGGCTCTGCCCGGGGGAGGACATCCCCATTAGGTTGTCAGCCTGGTACTTCTCTACTGTCAAAGTTGTAGCAGAGAAAACCCACTATTGTATCCCTTCCCAGGGACAATGCCATCAGACAAGCAATTACTGATGACTGCATGGCCAGTGGCTCTTTTATTAGTGGACAGTCTTAGAATTCTAGGAATGAGACCAGCCTTCCAATTACAGGAGGCCGGTGTTTGGCCGCTAATGAGGCTGCCCCCTCTGTTTTCTGCCTCTGTGAGAAAAACAGCTCATACATTGCCCACTCGGAGGGTCCTGAGCTGGGAGTCTGGGGGCGTTGGGGATAGTGGACTCATGCTCAGAGAGGTTTAGCTAGCAGCACCCACCCACAAATCCTAAGGCTGGGAGCACAGCGGGCCCACACAGAAGTCACTGTGGCCACCTCCAGGCTCTTACTAGGAGGGTGCTGCCTGCCCCCCCTGGGCTTCTGACCCAGCCCCAGCTGGCCTGCTCCTGCAAAGGTATCATTTTACTACATTTATTGTTGGAGTGAATGATACTGGCTGCAGGATGTCCCTCACCCTGAAACATGGCTTTTAGGATTAAATGGACCCAGGTTCGAGTCCTGGCTGGGTCACTTCCTGAATAGCCCTGTCTGTGCTGGGAGCTTCACCTCAGAGCCTCAGTATCTTCATCTATAAAGTTAAAGGGCCTCATCCCCTAGTTTGATTAAGATATTAATGTAGTTAAACATGTGCTAAGTAGATGAAGCCAGACGCAGAAAGCAAGATGCTGCGTGCTTTCACTTTCTCGAGGAAGTTTAGGGAAGTCGGATACAGTGCACACCCCTTAGGTGCGGCCTGCATCGCATGATTTCAGTTACTCGCCATCAGGTGTGGCCCAAAAATATAAAGTGAAAAATTCCAAAAGAAGGCAAGGCATACACTGAAATCACTGAAATAACTTTTATAACAATAAATTGTCCTAATTGTTCTATTAGTGCTTCTAGTTTCATACTATGCCTTATGTATAAATTAAGCTTCATTATAGTATGGTAGGTACTGGCAAAAAAACCCATAGTGTACATAGAGTTTCAGTACAGCGTACCCCCCTCATATAAGGGGGACCAGCACCTATGGAGAGGGAAAGAATTGAACGGTGGTTACCAGGAGGATGGAGAAAACGAGGGGAGGTAAATTAAAGGACAGAAAACAGTGGAAGAGTAGGAGGATGTGGCCCAGAGATCTAGTGGACAAGAGGAGGACAATAGGTGATAGGATTGTGTGGCTCGTGGGAGCTTCACTGAAGAAGTACATTTTAGGGGCTTTCGAAACCCTTCATGGTTAACTGTGCTTGTCTGCTTGGCTGTAGCAGAACCATTTCGCTCTCTGTGCCTCTCTGTCATGGGCGCTGCATGCTGGGTTGGAGGCCACTGAGTAGCTAACGCCTGGGTTTTGGAGCCAGGTGGTGTTCTGGCTGTACCACTTAGCAGCTGTGTGACCTTGAATTAGTCACTTGACCCCTCTGAGCTTCACTTTCTACACTTATGAAATGAGGCTAATCACACCTAATTCACAGGACGGATGACATTTTCTCTCATTCTGTCTGCTACGAGGACCGCTTTTTCATCTTTCTCCGTCCAAATCTCATTTTCCCAGGAGCCCAGTCAGTCAGTGGCAGCAGTGACAGTGGCTTCTGTTGTTCCAGTGTAACTAACTGAGTGACATTTATGAGGTTCGATTGAAAATTATGGTGTTTAAATTTTTGAAAAAATTTACTATAGAGAAAGACATATTGCCATGAATCCCTTCCTCAAAATACTCCCACCCACTTTGAACACATTTGTCCCATTGTTCATGACCCTTTCTGAAGCCCCTCTGGAAGGTCTCTTTCATGTTGCTTTCATGGTTGCCTAGATGTTCTGTAGCCATTCAAATGTTCACCTTTCATGACCATTTTGACTTTGTGGAAGATCCAGAAGTTGTGAGGTACCAGATCCAGCGAATAAGCTGGCGGCAGACACACAAGAATGCCTTGAGGGACCTATCTTTCTGGTGGGTGGCACTTCAGAGTAGTATTCACTGTATTTTTTTTTTTATCACACTTCATAAGGACACTCAGCAAAGAGGAGTGCCAGAGCTGCTTTAGAAAGTGCAAGAAGAGTGGCCTAAGTGTGTGTAAAGTGAGGCAGATATCTTGAGGCAGATTTGTGGCAATGTGTTTTTTATGGTCATAATTATTAAAAACTTAAGTGTTCACTGTACCTTTTCATCTCCCATTGTACCTACTTTCACCACCCATCCACCCCCTACCCCAGACTCTGAGCTCCTAGGGGGAGTCAGTGTTCATCTTCATAATCCTAGTAACTATTATAGTTGCTGGGACATAATATATCTTCAGGAAAGACTTGTTGCTAAACAATAAATTCAAAGAAACTCCAGCTTACACTACTGATAATAAGCATTAAAAATTCAGCACCCCCAAACTACTCTTCAAGTATAAATGTTCAGAGGATTCAGAGACTTTTGTGGGCAGTTTTGAGTGCTAGTGAGATGCAGGGTTTCATGCATGCCAGGCAAGTACCACAGCACTATGTTCCCAGCCCCTGAGGCACTGGGGAGTAGAAGATCTTCCCTGGATTACTGAAATGGGTTGGGGGGATTAGAATATGAATTGAACTTCAGAAATACACGTTATAGGGCCAGTCAAGTCAGTTACATCCCATGGTATGTGTTTTGGTGGCATATATTCAATTTATCAGCGCATAAAGGCATAAATTTTTATTCTTTCAACCACTAACATTTTCACCCATGTATATATCCAACCCATTCTTCCAGTTACCTATCCATCCATCCACCAGTCCATCCATCCATCCATCCACACATCCATCCATCTGTTCATCCATCTATCCATCTATCCATCCACCTATTCATCCATCTATGCACCCTTTCATCCATCTATCCTGTCATACACCATCAGAACACTGTCTAGTTTTCAGCCATTGTTATAGGCTACTGCTGAAAAACATGGGTTCTATTTGTAAGGAATTTATATTCTAGAGGAAAGAGAAGTAAACCAGTGAGTAATCTCAACTCCGTATGCTACAGATTAGGATAGGGATGACAGTAAGAGGCTGTGGGAAGAGATGAGGAGGGACAGAGAGGCTGTCTGCGAGAGGCAATGGACCAGCAAGGCAGGGAAGACCGGTAGGAGATGCTGAATAGAAAGAAGGAGCAGTGTGGACCAAGACTGCAGGGGTAAGGAGGTGAGGCCTGGGCCATGGGGAGTGAGGTGGGAAGCAGGAAGAGCTGGCCCGAGTCTAAGGAGAAATCTCACAGGGCCTTGTCCTGAGTTTGACTTTGGAATTTGGGATCCCTGTATTGATATGAAAGTGGTCTTGATTGAAGAGAGAAGAGTCTGCCAGGAAATGGGTTCTCTTTTTGAATGAGGGACAGAACCTGGGAGGTAAAATATCAGACTTGGGAATGATAGTGAAAAGACTTCCCCCTTCTGAAACTTGGCTTTGCCGTCTCCTTTTCAGAACCATTTGACGCCTGGTTGAGAACTCCATGAAGCTGGTGGGAGGGAATCTGGTGACTCAGATGATTGTGGATGAGGTCCTGAAGAAGCCAGACCCCAAGCCCAGCAGAGAATCCCGAGGGTGCATAATTGTGGGTGAGGAGGGCCTTTCCAACCGTGCCTTTCGGACAGGCTTAGCTGCGCCATTCTCATCCCCCGCCCTGGCCGTGGTGGTGGCGGCCGGGAGCTTGTTTCCCAGATACAAGTCAGGGCAGGGGCTACAAACTATAGCCACAGGGCAGGGCACAGGCTTCCTGAAATCTGCTGTGTGCTAGGCGCTGCGTGGTGGGATACAGGAGAAAGCAGACCAGGTTCTTGCTTTTCGGGGGTGCTTAAAATCGTATTAGGAATATGGAACCTGTTCCTTGGATGACGTAGTTACCAGTTTTGACAATGCAGAGAAAAGAGGGGAAGAAAAGAGGCTGAGTATCAACATCTCCTCTGACACATTGCAGAGTCACAGTACTGCCTGGAGTGGATGGAGAAAGAAAGAATGCAAAAGCATCTCTTAATGTTGCCATGGTAACCAGTATGGAACTAAAAATAGTAACAGACCTAGACTGGGAGGAGAGGGCAAGAAATGTCAATAGATAAAGTGCAACAGCTGGAAATCACTAAGTAAGAGTGCAAGCCTGGTCTTCAAAGATTTGGTACAGAGGAGACAGCTAGAAAGTTAAGACCAGGATACCTGGGCGATAAGCTAGAAGCAGAGAGGGGTGAGGAGGGGATTGTTCCATTAGACAAAGATTTTTCTGTTAATGAACTTTTTCATTGTATGTATGTTCGTAGATGAAGAGAGGAAGCGGGGGAGATGGGGAGAGGTAGAGAGGGAGGGAAAGGAAAAGACAGACAGAGAGAGAGAGAGAGAGAGAGAGAGAGAGAGAGAGAGAGAGAGAGAGAGAAAGAGATCTATTTAACCAGAGACAAATCTGTTCAGGTAAATGAAGTCAATGCCAGTGCTGAGCAATGGGCAAATATCACCACTTGATTTAGCAAGGAGTGTGTGACTGAAATCCAGAGGCTGTAAACTTGTGTAAAAAAAAGTTACATTTTCATTTTGCACTAACCTCTACATAAACTTTAGCATTTGCTTTCATTATGACTAGAGAAAAAAGCATCATGGGACTTCATCTCTGATAGAAATCACAAATATCTCCATATCACCTTAGAGTAGTTGAAAATCTCTCAAAATATTTATGCCCAGCCCTACTTCCAAATGATAGCATGTATTAGGTTCACAGCCAGCTCCTGCTAAGTAATGTGTTCATAAAGCAATACACATACAGATGTATCACATTATCTACTTTAAGTTGTTGGTAACTACATTTCAAGATAATTGGTTTGTTTTCCATAGCAAGCATTGCATTTTGTGTATGGAAAATCCTTCTGAGAAACGGTCTACAGGCATCACCAGATTGCCGAGGGCCTGGGACATAAAGCACGTTGGGGACCTTCTGTAGAGAAAGGAGAAGAGCAGTGAGATTAAGCAATCTCAGAGTCTCCCTGAGAGACAGAAAGCAGAAGCCACATCTGTGGGGAGCGGGGAGCCTGAGGGAAGGAGGGAGAGAAAGCGCCAGGGCGCTGGAAGGACCCATGATGATGGTGTGGCGAAAACAGGGGAAACTTGTTACTTACTGAGCCCCTGGAAGGCTCCAGGCACCGCCTGAGCTCCTGCAAATGCTACTACCTTCTGCTTTGACAGAAGCCATCCGGGGTCCTAGTGCCTCAGGTGTGCCCAGGGCTCGCCACTGGCCTCATAGCTGGCTGGTTCTGCAGCAGGAATTCAGGCTGCGGTGGCCACCTCCGCTGTCACTACTCCGACTCATGTGTGGAAACTGCTGAGAGCGATGGACTCTCCTCCTCTTTTCAGCTATGAGCGGCCAAGGACTGGGCAAGTCAAGAGATCTCTGTGTGTTGGGCAAACAGCTGAAGTCTGCCCCTCACCTAGCTGCCTGCTGGTGCCCGCCTTGGCCCTGATGGTCCTTAGGGGCCTGCTGAGACCAGGGAACCTGATGCCAAGTGCCTGGGCACTGCCAGCCAAGCTCAAATCCTGCCTATTCTTTCTTTCAGGCATCAGTCAGTTCTTTCCTTCCTCTTTAGCTTCTGAAGTCCCCCTGGCATCAATCCCCAAAGTGCCCAGAGTTCCTAGTCAGAGTCCCCACTGTTGATCTATGCTTCCCACTAATGCTCGAAGCTGCCACATTTGCATTTCCTTGCAAGACACCTGCACTGCGTTGTAATAATGTGTTTTAATTTGTAGGCTGTTGAGCGAGCCCCTCCTGGACGGACTGATAACCATCTTATCACTAAGCATTCCCACGTGACTCTGGTGCCCGTTGGGCCCTGTGTTAAGTTGGCAGCTGTCCCGAGTGGCCCCGCTGTAATTACTGCACAATCATGAGGAAAGACTGGGATGCAATCAGTGATCCTCTCCGCGCCTGGTGAGGGCCCAGGGATGGGATGCCGTGCTGTGTACACGGAGGACTTCCAGCAGGGTGCGGAGGGGAAGGCGCTGAAACTCCATCCGCTGCCGCAGCAGAGGCGGGTGTGGGGGCGTGTGTGTCAAAAGAACCCTCTGCAAGAAACACAACTTGGTGCTAATTAAGCTCTTCGGAAAGAAAAGCCTCTTCCGGGCAGTGTGTCCCATGCTTGCTTTCTGAGTGGTGATTTTTGTCTGAGCGAAACGTCCCGCTGCCCATCGCAGACATGCTCTGCACGTGAATGTTCTGGGGTTGTATAACTGTGATTATATTTAATGCCTGGATTTGTTTTGGTTCCAGAGCAGTATGTGAAATAGAAGAATGAGAACTTTATACCTGCTTTTATGTTGGTACATATTTAAACAACTTCATAATAATGATATTTCATGTCCAGCATGAGTATATTCCTGTAGTGCTGAGCAGTTTGGGAGGCTGGGGCAAGAGGATCTCATTTGAGCCCAGCCTGGACAACCTAGCAAGATTCTCTCCCAAAATAAAAAAAAATGAGGGGCCGGGGAGATATCTCCATGGCCTAAATGCCTGCCTGGCAAGCGCAAGGACTTGAGTTTGATCCTTGGTACCACATGTTATGCAGGGCCCATGTCGAGCCAGCCACTGAAACTGGGCATGGTTGTGCATGCCTGTAATCTCAGTGCTAGGAAGGTAGAGACAGGAGGATCACTATGAGTCTGAGCTTCGTAATGAGACCCTGTACCAAAGAAGGAAAGAGATGAGAGAGAGAGAGAGAGAGAGAGAGAGAGAGAGAGAGAGAGAAGAGAAGAGAAGAGAAGAGAAGAGAAGAGAAGAGAAGAGGAGAGAGAGGAGAGAGAGGAGAGAGAGGAGGGAGATATGAAAAAAGGATGGTGATGTAGCTCAGTGTAAAAGGCCCAAGTTCAATTCCCAGTACTGAAAACAAAGAAAGAAACAAAGTATAAAGGAAAGAAAATAATATTTTATAGCAGAATTGGAGTTGGGAGCTATCTGCAAGAATATATGCCCATTCCAGCCCGAAAGACACTGATGTGAGTGCCTCTCTTGGGGCCGAAGTTGCTGTTCAGAATCCGGCCACCTGAGTCCACACTCCACTGCTTTCCAGCCCGAAAGACACTGATGTGAGTGCCACTCTTGGGGCCACCTGAGTCCGCACTCTACTGCTTACCGCTGCCCCTGATCCTGCTGGTCTGCAGTAGCAGCAGTCCATCTACTTTAGCTGAACAGATCAGTCCAAGGTCATTTGCATCATCTGTGCACCTAGCAATACTTTTCTAGGTAGGTAAGGACTTGATGTGCCCAGAGATCAAGTCAGCGCGCCTAAAATACTGGATGGTCCTGCTCGTGGGTAGCCCTTGTTCAGCCATCTCAGGAGGCAAGGGAGAGAGGCCAGCCAGACATTGAGCTCTGTCTCCACAGCTTATGTCCTGCTCATGAGGATGCAGGAGAAATCAAGGCAGAGGTGGAGAAACCCCCGGGAGGAGTTCTGGAAGGCCCCAAGACGTGTGAGGTCACATGTGGATTGGAGAATCCAATTGGAGGCCAGCTCTGTGTGTCCCTGGATAAGCTGAGGGCCTGTGGATGTCGTTGCTAGGGTGCCAGTGATGAGGTAGAGGCAGAGAGATGTGAAAAGAGGGAACAGTAGAGAAGGAGAAGGACTCTGCCACCTTGACTCTGTCCTCTCCCCAGAGCTAACTTGGGCATAGTTGCTAAGAGATTCCCCTCCCGTTGGTGTGCACAGATCCCTGGGGACTGCCTCTGCAGTGCCTAAGGTCCTGGCAGGGAGGCTGAGAAAGCCCTGCACAGCCTCACTGGGGGAGGAGTTGCTCCCTGACTATGCAGCTTGACATGGGCTTCTCAGCACCAGGTGTCTTCCCCATCAGGCTAGGCTTGTGTCCGTCACACCGGGCTCACAGGTGCTCAGAGCTCAGCACCGAGCCTCAGCCCCTGCCTGAGATACGCCCAGAGCCCTCCCTGCTGCTCACTTCTCTATGGAGGAGAAAAAAATGAGAAGCTCTTCCAAGCATCAGAGTGAGAGTAACCGGGTGGTATGGTTAGGGGAGGGCTCAGAGCCAGCGGAGCAGGAGGGGAGGGAAGCACAGAGGGGTTAAGTGGACTTACGGGAGGTCAGGGCAAGGGGGTGCGTGCCGACCTGGAAGATGGTCAGCGAATGGTGGAGAAGAGGGACTTATGGGTGGACCGGTGATTGGATGGTATGAAGAGAAATGTGCATGTAGTGAGACTACACAGTGACACTGCTCTTCCCAGGAAGGCCTGCTTCCTGGTTGGCTGACATCTGGGAATTTGAATTTGGGGAAGGTTTCTGGTAGGTCAGGATTCAAAGTTTCCCAGGCACCCTGCCTCACACACTCTTCCTCTTAGCCTCCCAGGGCATCTTGCCCCAAACATTCCTTCCCTCAGTTTCCTAGGTAACCTACCCAACCCCAAACCCAACCCCAACCCCAACCCCAACCCCAACCCCAACCCCAACCCCAACTCTGCCCCACATTGTACTCTGGTCTCCCTTCCCC
>PVJA010036881.1:0-20784 GCA_004027025.1 Myocastor coypus
AGGGGGAGAGGGAGGGGGAGGAGGGCCCTGGGAATGCGTTCTCTCAGGTTCTCACACAGCTTACAAAGCAGTATAGCATAACTGGATTATGAACTTGGCTTAATTAAAGGTACATTTTGTAAACTTTGGAGCAATGACCAATATTAAAAAAGAAGCATAAATAATGATCCAACAGTGGTGGCAAATTTGAATCATAAATAATACTTAATGTAAATTCAGACAGAAAAGGGAAAAGGATACAACGGAGGGAACATTAAGAAAAAAATGAACAAAATGTTAGCTCTTACTGTCAACGTGAATGATTACATTAAATATAACTGGCCCAAACACCTCACTTAAAGGATAGGGATTATCAGATTGAATAAACGAGTGGAATCAACCATATGCTATCTATAAAGGATAATATAAAGACACTTACTAAAAGTAAGAAGGTTGGAAAGCTACTGCCATATAAATGCTAGTCGAAAGAAAGCCAAGGTGGCTGTACCAAAGCCTGACCGAATGGAGCTGAAAGCGAGAAGTATCCCCAGGAAGCTGTGTGTCATGCCTCCTGATCAAGGGGGAGAGCCGTTAAAAGACCGTGCTAATTCTAACAGTGCACGCACCCACAGCAGCCTTGAAAAGACGGGAAGCAAACTTTGGGGGAGCTGAGGCAAAAAGCTCTACTGGAGGCTTCCATGCTCCTCTCTCAGTGAGCTGAAAGAAATGACAGTTCACAGGAGTGGAGAGACCCGGCCAACACTGGATGCTTCCAGAGAAGCCTCCCCATGCGGTGTGGGCAAGGATCCGGTAGGTGTGATGCCACAGGTGGAGTCGTGAAGGCAAGCGTGGATAATCTCCACTTCACTGCCGTTAAAATCTCTACTCCTCCAAAGACTCTTGTGGGGAGAAAATTGGAAAACACGATTTGAGGAAGGAACTGGCACTCAGAATATGTCAAGTGCTCCCCAAGATCAATAAGAAAGAAAGAAAGAAAGAAACAGTAAAACGTGAGCACTGCAATGGAAGAAGATATTGCACCAAGAAGCCACAGAGATGGAAGTTAAACTCAGTGAGGAATCTGGGACATGGTCTCGAGGAAGGATCATGGAAATGGGAGAAATCCTCCCGCCGTGCAGCAGAAGGACGACCCAAAATCTAGCAATGTAAAAGGAAGGTATCCAGTCCTGCAAGAGAAACAAACCCTCCAGACGCTTGCCCATGGCAGGTGGCACACGGAGTGAAGACCATGTTCAAAAGGAGTCTGTAGTGCAGTTCTATGTACAGCAACCCCGGGAGCAGTGATCCCGTGAGCCCGTGAAAGCCCTGCTGTGAGCGCCTGCCCTCATCCGTGGACCTCTGAAATCTCCCGAAGTCCTCCAATGTGGAGGTGAATAAACAGATCATAGTGTGACGTGTGGTGGAAAATGGGTCAGCGTTCCAGAGGAGCCAAAGGCGGGGCACAGTGGGGGTCAGAGCCACCGAGAGAGACAGCCAACCCCAAGGCCGCAGACTGCACAGATGTCGTTTCACAAGCAGTGAAAGCCCAGGGCTGAAGACCACATTGGCATTGCTAGGGGTCGAGGTAGAGAAAGGAGGTGGCCACGAGGGACACGGAGGAGGCTTTGACTCTGTTTTGTGGCTTTGTCACAGCTTGGAAACATACACTTGAGGAGGGTGGAGTTTACTGTGTGCAACCAGGTGATGATAAAGCCAGATTTTTTTTTTTTTAAAAAATGAATTTAGAGCAGGGTCTACAGCAGTGGTTCTCAACCTTTCTAATGCCATAACCCCGCAATACAGTTCCTCATGTTGCAGTGACCCCAAACCAAAAAATAATTTTGGTGGCTACTTCAAAACTGTAATTTTGCTACAGTTATAATTCTGAATGGCTTCAGGTGACCCCTGTGATTTGGTCGTTTGACCCCCGCTGGGGTCGCGACCCACAGGTTGAGAACCGATGGTCTACAGGGATTATAGGGTCTCACTATATAGATAGACTTGTAGTGATTCTCCTGCTTTCAGCCTCCCAAACGCTGGGGTTACAGGTGTGTGCCACCACACCTAGATTCAGTCACCGTCTCAGTGTGCCCCACCCCAAGGGCAGGGCGGGCACTGCACACAGGGGATTGAACCCCTGCCACCACCGCTGCACTGCTGAAGGAGGTGCTTTAGTCGGCTGAGCTATCTGGGCAGTCCAAAGCCAACTTTTAAACAGTGTTTCTGTGAAACATCCCGTCCATCCGACGTTCCATGTATTCCATTAATTCAATAATCTTCCTTCTCATTCAGATTCATACTCCAGAGTCATTTGTATTAGCCTTGCTCTCCAGGACAGTGGACAATGAGGTTGCTAAGGCACCTGAAAGGTGACTTTCATTTTTGCTCTGGCGGGTGCCAGCCCACCCCAGGACCAACTGAGGGCACAGCGCTGCTCCTGGCTGGACCTCACTTCCGTTGGGATTAAGCGCTGGGTGGAGGGGCTGAGAGGAAGGGAGAAGGGGAGGAGGAGAGGCTCTCGGTGGAGAGGAGCTGAGGAACCGAGCTCCCCCAGGGGTTCCAGGAGCGGAGCCAAAGCAGCGTGAGGTATGCACCACATCAGCTAGAACCCTGGCTATTTTTGCCAGATAAAGGAGCTCAGTATCTGAACGTCTCAGTGGACCTAAGAGAGCAGCTGGTGGAATTCTACTGGACTCCGAGTACATTGAGACTAGACCCTCTAAAAGAAGACTATTAACACATGAAAACATTAAGCAGTCATGCAGTGGAACACACCATTTTTATCTGTGCACACACGTGGACATTCTGACATTCTGAGCTTTTATTTTTGAAAACCCGGTGTTCACAAAGCAGTGCTTGCCTGTAGGTGGTGCAGTCTGCAATGGCCAGCGGGAGGTCCAGGTGAGGGCACAAGCGACAAACCAGGGCCTGGTGGTTTCTCTGGGTGGCTTCCAAGAAGCACAAATGTTCCTCAGAAGAGGAAACTCAGTGTGTACTTCAACACGAGGGCCAGGAAGAAATGGATGGCAGGAAGGTGCGAGTGTGTGCTTGCGTGCATGTGTGTGCACATGTGTGGTTATGGGCATGGTGCGTGCAGGGCACAGGGCCTGGCATGGTGCTTCAGGGCAGAGACACCAGGCAATGGCCCCGCTAAGAGACCCGCACAACCACCAAACCCTCATCAGAGTTCCACATCCCGGAGGAGCTGAGAGCCGAAGGCCTGGCTGACTGCTTAAGTGGGATTCGCTGGAGGGCCAAGCGTGACCCCAAGGGAAGTGAAGCCTTTCCTCTCCTTCACCCTGGGACGATGCCCGCGCTTCCTGCAAAGTCAGCAACATGCCCGGTTACAGGACAGCACTGTAGACAGGACCTGGGACATGATGTGTGAGCGGTGGGAGAGAGGCGGGCTCCTTGAGTCAACCTTCCTGCCCCGCCGTCCAAAGGTCTCAGTAATTCCAGAGCATAAGACCACCTCCTACCAAGTGCACTCCAAGATCCCATATGACATGGTCCCACCGGCGGTGCCAGCATGCCACTCCTGGTGCACGTGGGCCCCGCACCCTTGTTCTACTGCCTCACACGGCCTGCTCACCCAGGAGACCTTGCCTCTGCTACTCCAGTCTTAAACCCTTGTAAAAGATTCTCCCTCCTTTCAATGCTCTGTCCTATTTATGGAAACTCCCAAGAACAATTATGTATTTTGCACACCCTGGCAAATTGCGAAATGTCTAGCTCCAAAGTCAAAAATAAACAGACGGTTGGTATTAAAAATTGGCCAGAGGCTTCAAGAAGTCCAGAAATCAGCACTTCATTCTTGCAAAGGAGAAGCCAGAGATGGTCTTGCCATAGATTTTGAAGACATTACACATTCAAGCAAGGGTCAGAGCATGTTCTTTTAAAAGGATGTCTTAGGGGGCTGGCGTTTCTTTTGTGAGGGAATCAGAGGGGAGGGAGCTATTCTTTTGGATGGTGAGAAACAACCAGCAAGAGAGCATTCTGCAGACGAGCTGCGGACCCTTGGCCACGCAGACTAGGGCATCAGCACCTCAAAGCAATCGAAAGAGCAAAGCACATTGAGCCAATGTGGCTCTGGGACCATGTCAGGCGGCTTTGCCGAGGTGGGGACCCCATCACCTCCCTCTCCCACGTCTCCCTTTATGTTGCAGCCGGGACCCAGATCCTCTAGACTGCTGGCCCTACCTCTTGATGTGTGTATGAGTTAACAGAAGTTCCTCTAAATTAGAAGTGCACACCCCCCCACACACATCCACACACAAGCACCACACATGTGCGCGCGCACACACACACACACACACACACACACACTCACACTGAGCTTTCACTAAGAAAAGCCCATAACTTGCTTTTAGAAGCCCAGTCAGGTTCCTTGCCTGATTACTATCTGTCCACCAGGACTCGAGGAGCCGAAGAGCTGAGGAAAGGCTTTCTCTATGCTTACAGGCAGGAAATCAGTTTAGCACCACAGGGAAGGATTTCCAATGGTCACCTTATATGCAAGGAATCCAAGCTCTGGAAAGCCCAGTCAAGAGAGAGGATAGATTTCCCGCACAAGTGTCAGGATGTTTCGGCTTTTGAATAAAACAGCAGCCCCCACTGGGCCACACCGCCTCACGTTTACAACACAAATTTGCTCCCTCAGGGGAGCAGATTTCCCCACAATCTCCGACGGTGCAATAACGGCTTTTGAAAAGCAAGCCGTACTCTTTAACATCAGTTGGCAACTTGTCTCCCCGATGCTTTCCCAGCCCAGCCTGAAGCGCTAGGCGGCGAGGAGACCGCGGTTTGCATCGGGCTAGATTTGAGGTCGCTCTGAGCCCTCAGAACCCCTTGGCTGGGGACAGCTCGTCCTGCTCCCTGAAGGGGCAGGGCGCGCTTGCACCTCGCCTTAACAGGGACGCGAGACCGCGGCTAGCGCGCGGCGGCAACAGGGCAGCACTGCTTTCTCCACTGCCTGGCCGCGCCCGGGCTCTGGCAGCTGCTGCCTGCCCAGCCACTGCTTCGGCGGCGGGGAGGGCGCCCAGAGCCAGCTGCTTCTGCGCCTCGGCGGGGACCGCCCCTCCCGCCGCCCCCGGGCACAGCACCAGAACGGTCTTGTTGATGACAGCAGGATCTCTGGGGGCTCTCTAGGTACCCTAATTCAGCGCCTGGCGTGCAGCCCTCAGGGCTCATCATCCCTGTGGTTTAGACGAGGCGACCGAGGGAAAAACCCTCCGGGGATACGGCTGAGGGAAGCCCTTTCTGGGCACAACACGCGCACACGCCTTCCCATCGCGTGTCTCCGAACACATCGGGCCGTATTTGGGGCGCTCCGGAACAGTGGGAGAGTCCCGCGTTCCTGCGAACCAAGCCTCGCGGCCCTGAGAGGGGCAGACGGACTGAGTCTGTTCTGGGGATCGGAGGCTGCGGAAAGATGCTAAGGGCTGCGACTGCGTCCTCGTTCGCAGGGCGCTTAGTCTGAGGTGAGGATGGGGTGCGCGCAGCAGGGAGCAGAGGGGTGCAGGCTCCCCCAGCAGCGTGACGGTGTGGCCAGGCCGCCGCGGGGCACTGGAGGTCCAGACTGCGTCCACAGCCCCGCCCCTCCGCGCCTCCAACGTCCCTTGCCTAGGGTGTTCTGGGGTGGGGTTTGAGGTCTGAACCTGACTAACTGCCCCAGCCGAGACCAACCAGTGCAGCCTTCGGGGAAGCGGCCGCCCGCCTCGCGGAGGCGCGGAGTCGACATGGCCTCATCGCGGCGGCTGCCGGCAGCAGGCGTGGGGCGCTCATCGCACTGGGTGTGGGGTCCCTTTCTTCACCGTGTGGGGTCGTCTCTTTGCCTGATGTTGGGGACCTCTCTGCGCTGAGTGTGGGATCCCTTCAGTGCCCGATTTTGGGGTCCCCTCCGCGCCCGAGTGTGGGATCCCTTCTTCCCGGTTTCGGGGTCCCCTCCGCGCCCGCGCCCCTTCTCACCTCTGCCCAGCAGCGCTCCCAGAAGCAGGCTCAGCGCCCCGCACAGCGGCGCCGCCGGCCGGGGGGCCGCGCCCTCGGAGCGCATCCTGCCGCCGTCACGCCGCCCGCCGCCGACCCGGGCTGCCCCGCCCGCCAGCGGCTCTCGCGGGCTCCCCCATGCCCCCGCCGCTGCGTCTCCGCGTCCGCCCGAGTCCACGACGCCTGGATGCTCGCGCAGCGCCCTGGACAACTTTTTCCAGCTCCGCGGCCGCCGCCGGTCCCGCCCACCGCGATGCCCCGCCCACTACGATCCCCCGCCCACATCGGCCCGCCCCAAGGTTCTGCCCCCAGAAGGCCCCGCCCCTGCAGAGCCCACGCCTGCAGCTGGAAACGCGTGGAGAGCTGGCAGGCAGGCAGGGACCCGCTCCGCAAGGTCCTCCTGCTCCCTGCCGGGTGTGGGGTCCCTGTTTCCTGCTCAACTTCCGGCTGTTTGCGGTTCCACACCCAGGACACCTGTACTGAAGTCGCCCGCGAAGGCCGCGTAGGTCTCCTGTTACTCCGCTGGAAAGCGCGTGCCAAGTGGGCACGCGTGTGTGCTTGCTTAGTGCGTGAGGCACACGCGGCGCATCTGTGCTCCTGGGACGGGGCGGGGCAGGGGCCGCAGGCTGTGGGTGGGGATCCCGCCTGCCTACTTCATTAACGTTTCGGGGTTAACAGATGAGCTCCCACGCACGCGCGCACTCACGTGTGCACACACACACGCGCGCGCTCACACGCCCAGGTTCCAGGCGGCATGGCGCGACGATGCTTCTCCGTGCCGGCTCTGCCTGACTCTCCAGCCTTGCTGGTCCCACCAGCATCCGCGGAGCTGCAGCTCGGTTCCCACACGGGGGTTCAGTTGGGAGAGCAGCAGGCAGCTCCTCCCGCGGCGCCCCCCGCTGTGGCGCTGGGGTCCTCTCTTCCAAGACAGTCCTCTGCAAATGGGTCACCAGCTTGCTAAGAGGGATGCTGAGGGAGCTGGGTGTAAGATCCCAGCCACACAGCTTTGGGGATCCCCGCCGAGCTAAGGAGCTGGCCGGGTTCTGGAGGGCCACCCGCGCCAGGCGGACGGTGGACCTGGCTGCGAGAAGGTGCCCTCTGGTCTCCGATTGGGGCGCAGGCAGCCGCAAACGGGGAGGGGGGTGTCAAAAGGGGCACCGTGAATGGTGGGCTGCCACAGGCTGGGGAGAGAACCTCACTTTCTGGGGGTCCCCGCTGCTGGGCAGCTGTCCAGCTCTCTGGATTCCACCGTGGATGGAGACACGTGCTCTGAGCCGTGCTTCTTCTCCGGGTCGTACTTATGGCTTTCGCAGAAGGCTCCTGGCTGCCCGCATCCGGGCAACGGGCGGGGTGTCCCATTCCTTCTGACTGAGCTGCTGGATGTGCGTGTCTTCCCTTCCCCTTGTCCCAGAAGAGGGACAAGAAACAAAAGCCCCACGCGGCCCCACGTCGGTCCCCTCTGCATCCCTTCCCTTCTCGTGAGCAGTGATCTGTGCCTTCCCTACTGCAAAGCCCAGGGCAGTTCTGGCTGGAGGACCCCGTGGTGGAACAAGACCCAAACCGAAGGAGATAGAAGAAATCACAGCCACATTTGCCCTAATTCAAAGTGAGGAGAGAATTTTATGGAACAGCATGAGGGCGGGATCTGGCAAACCCCAAGGTCTCCTCGATGTCCTTCCACGCGGGGAGGGCTCGACCCTCCTTAGATGTGCTGACCTGCACTGTCCCTGTCCTCCTGGACCCTCCAGAGGGTACCAGAGAGACCAGAACTTCCAGATTTTATTCATTGCAGGCCCCTGGAGCAGTCAGCCAACCATCCCAGTGCAGCAGACGACAGCCGACCTTATCGATTTATCTTTGTTTGGTAAATTGATAAAAATGGCAGTGCGAAGTTGGAGGAGTGCGGGCCGCTAAAGTTCTCTGAATTTATTTATTTTTCTAAAGACTCGTTGCTACTTAACCTCTGCATGACTAATTCCTCAGCTTCAATGACTGCCAGATGCTGTTCTGAGTTTCACGAGGAACATCAGAAGAGGCGGCGGATGCCCCCAAAGGCCTCCCTCCCTGAGCACATGGGCGCACGGAGACACTCCGTGAGGTTTACAGCAAGGCATCAGGGAGAGAGCTCAGCGGCCCTTCCGCGTGTGCCTGGGCGGCCTCCCTCAGATGCTGTCGTGGGTGACCGAGTTCCAGGCTGTGAGCCTTGAGTCCAGCGAAAGGAGGAACTTCCTCATGGGTCTCAGCACTTCTCTGCCATACTGGGGACCCAGGTGACTGTGCCACGCTCAGTCCTCTCTGAGGAGCTGTGGTCATTTGTAGGCCCAGTCTGCACACTCACAGAGAGCACCAAGGAAGGAAGGCCAGCAAGAGGAAGTAGCTCTCGGAGCTCTCTGCGCTGTGTGGTTCTTGATTGGGTGGATGTTGGCGCTCTCTCTCTCTCTCTCTCTGTCTGTCTCTGTCGTGTCTCTGTCTTTCTCTGTGTCTCTGTCTTTCTCTGTGTCTCTGTCTCTCTTTCTGTCTCTCTCTGTCTCTCTGATTCTCTCTCTCTCTCTCTCTCTCTCTGTACTAGGGATTGAACTCAGGATCTTGCTCTTGCCGGGCAAGCGCTGATTCTACTGAGCAATCTCCCTAGTCCAAAGATGGCATCTCTTTTAATCCTTGTGACAACACTCAGAGCGGGTTCTAGCGTGGTCTTCGACTTGTGTTCACTCACTTTAAAACTACCTGTCTCTTGCTCACCCTGTTCCACCCCAGTCCACTCCCTAATGGTGCGCGCAGCAGGTAAGGGCCTGGACTCGCGGGTCCAGAAGAAAGAAAGAATAAAGTATGCACGTGCATACGTCCCGGGAGACGGTGGGGTGCGTGTTCTGAGTGAAAGGGGCTCACGGGAGGGGCGGGGCCGACTTGGAGCACAGGTTTAGGGACTGAGAAAGCAGGTGGATTTTTGGAAAAAAAAAAAAAAAAAAAAAAAAGTCCCTCAGGCTGCCTGGGCTGAAGCACAAAGACCAGGAGCCTGGGACCTCCTTGTCCTTGCAGGTGTGCCGCTGGTGGCCTGCAGGGGGCAGCAGAGGAACCCGCGATCCAGTGAGGAGCCCACAGCTGTCCTCGCAAGCGCTGGGGGAATGGAGTCAAGTGACCGGACCTAGGAGGGCATGGAGGCTCAGAGAGCACTAGCGTCACTTCTTAGCGCGTGGCGGGAAGATGGTTAGATTTAACTCACAGAAGCAGCCGCGTGGCCCCGGCCTGACGTAGAACCGGGGCTGCATGGTCATTAGCTGGGGCCCGCACAAGGTCTCTTCTTCCAGGGAACCCCAGAGGTCAGGCTGGCCGGGCAGGGGTGAGAGCGAGGAGGGGACCGCGGCTCCGGGTCCGCCCTCCCTCAGAGCCCACGCACTTTTTCCCTTGCGGATTCCCACCCCGTATCAGCGCGGTGGAAGACGACGCCTGACCTGCCTGGCTCTGAGTCCCCAGCCATTCCGCGCTGTGTGCCAAGAGCGAACCCCTCACCCGCTGAAGAGAAACCACAAATCTGTAGTTTATTGGCCCTGTTGGGCTAATGAGGAACTTGAAGCTCACATGCTTAGTCTGTAGCTCGCTTATTTAGTGATCGTAATGATGACAATAACTATTAGCATTTATTAGACGCTTGTTAATTGCCAGATGATTCTGTTAGCCACACTGGGAATATGCATTCTTGTTATCTCCAGTTTACAGGCAGGGAGACGGATGCCCAAGAGGTGAAACGGCTTCTTCAAGGTCATCCAGCTGGCCAGGAGAGGATCTACGCTGGGATCCGGGCCATGCAGCCTCCAAGCCTGTGGAAGAGCTGTCTCCAGGAGGGTCTGGCCCCCCTGGGTATCTGGGTGTGAGCAGGTGTGCCCGTTCTCTGCACTAGGCATCTGGGTGGCCTTCATCTGGTGTCGTAGGCTAGGTCTCCTTGGCCACACTTGCTGGGCTCTTCTATTTGGAGCACACATGGGGGAATGGATAATCTGTAACTTCCTCTGATCTCTGCAGACTGGCAGAACTCCCTCTGTCTGCTGTGGAGGGAACACAGTACTTGGTGTGGGTGCCCATGGCCGGGAGCACAACTCTACGACCACTGCCCAAATGCCCAGGCCTGGCTCTCATCTCGGCTTGTGCGTGGCCCTGCCCTGCTCCCCTCATCTTTGCAGCTAGAACCCAGAGCAGATTTCACCCTTTCACTAGGGCTCAAGGTCAGAAAATGCTGCCATACTGTAGGACCCGGGCTAAGAAAGCTTCAGATTAGGTTGGTAGCGAATGTATGTCATTGACTTCTTTGAACTATAATGATTGTGCCATTGTCACTGCCGTTATCGCTGCCACCACCCCACCCCCACCCCCCCACCAGCATCACTACCATAACCAAAAGCATCACTACCGCCTCCACCACCGCCACCACCTCCTACATCACGGATTTCTTACCTGTGCCCAATACTGTTTTGAGTAATTTGAAGACATTAAGTAATTCTTTCCTCACAGTAATTCTACAGCATCATTTCATTCCCAGCTCATTCACAGACAGTGTAGGTGAGACGCAGAATTCAGGCAAATGGTCTACAGCCACTGAGCCAGAAGTCGGCAGAGCCGGGACTCAGTCGTGGCCTCTGGCTGCAGAAAGAACCCCTGCTCTAAGCAGACAGTTCTGTCCCTGGCTGGGTCATGCAGTCCCTGGAGAACTTGTTGCAGTGACGGGTCTGCCTCTGTGGACTGGTTGGGGACCTCCTGCTCTGCATGTCTCCAGAGCCAGCCAGTGACGGTGATGCCGGGTCCCTAGGTACCGTCCTGTGAGCTGCAGCTCCAAACGCACCGCCCCGTTCCGTTCCCTGTGTGCTCAGCTGCTGCCACGTTGCCCGCACTGGCTTTCTGAGCCCTCTGCAGTGCTCTGTGCTGCTTAGCAGCGTAGGAGACCGCCAGCACAGGGGTCGTGGCCCTCATGCCCAAAACGGGCATCCAGAGGCCGTCCTGCAGCTGGTCAGTGGGGCCGATTCACTGCTCCGGTCCAGTGAGCCTGATGCCGGGAGGCTGCTGGTGGGGCTGGCTTGCCTCACTGGGGCTGTGGCCGCACGACCGTCAGGGCGCTGAGCACCTCCTCTCCAAAACAGCAGTGGAACCACACAGTGGATGAGGGATCTATGCCGGCTGTTTGAAGCCTCCAGAATTTGGGGCTGGCTGTCTTGTTCCTTGTAATCTGTCCTTACCAAAACACCCAGGGACGTGCAGGGTCCCTTCTGTGGGCAGATCCCAGACACAGGAAGGAGACCCTGCACAGAGTGCATCTGTCAGCTGCTAAGTAACGATTACCTGTGGATGACTCCCGTGGGCCAGACCCCTACCTTCAGAGACTCCTGGGGAGCAGTGTGTCCCCATAGCCACCACCAAAGAAACAGTCAGGCGAGACAAACTCTGACATCTAGGGCGTCTGGCTGCGGCTGCACCCCCTCCACCTACACGCTTCCTTTTTACTTGCATCATTTTATACTTGTTGCCCACAAGAAGCAGAACTTTGAATTTTCGTAGTAAACAACTCTAATCCACCCATCACCATCATAGACAATACAACCGTGAGCTACCTATGAATCAGGCGCCCCCTGCCGGATGCTGGCCATGAGCACCACTAGCTACGACAGGAGCTTCACGGCTTCATGGCTCGTAACTCTCCTTCCAACGCTCTGGTATCCTGCTACACAGGACTGAGCTGGGAATGGGAACCTTGCGCCCTCGTGCTAGGAACCAGGGAAGCCAGTGCCCTTCATTTCTGTGAGAACAGGTCCTACCTCAAGCCCCTTTCCAGCCTGCAGGCCGTTACAGGATCAACAGCGCCCCCTGCTGTAGCGCGTGGGGAAAATTAGGAACGGATCAGATTTTGGGGGTCAGCAGAGTGACGAATTAGCTGGCGCTCAATTCAGCAGTGCCTCACTCTCCTGGAGAGGCAGCGAGGACCACTAGCGACCTCTTTTCCTTCACTTGTGAGTGACAGTTGGATCCAACCTGGGTAGCCTATCATTGAAATGGCTTCACAAAATGGTGACTCCACCTGGACCCCGGAAGGTTTTCATTTGATCTCATGGAAAGTTCCAGATGTTAAAGCTCAGGCCAGCTAGAGCCAGGAGCAAGGTCGGCAAGGAAGGAGAGAAGTGCTCTGCCTGCCCGCGCAGGACCACAGGCGCCCAGCGTGTGCTGTGTCTGTGGCCATGCTATTTATTGAGGAACTCAGGTGCCATCATATTAGGCACCGTTGGCTCTGTCAGGGAGGCAACACCTCCAAGAAGAACAGATCCATCAAAGGAAGAGACCTTCGGAAGCCCAGGGAGAAGCCAGGGAAGGGAGGACCAGAAGGGGGCGTTGGAGGATAAGCGACAGACATGACCCAGCTTCCTGGAAGCCTGGGGCAGGCAGTGGAGCACAGTACTGTCCGTGTGCCTCAGGAGGAGGGAGGTGAAGAGGAATCTGGGCAGAGCAAAGGGGGCTCAACCCCCGGCGGCCACAGGATCGCCCCTTGGTCCTTCCTGGGCAGCAGCCCGAAGGACTATGCAAAAAACAGATCTAGGAGCAACGCTTACTCCTGAGCAGAGACTGTGGGACCGGGGAAAGGTCGTGGAGCATAGCTCTGACCCCAAGAGTGGCCACCGGCGTGGGGTGCCTGGTGCAGAAACATGTGTTTCACGCGGCAAGAGCTGGGGACCCTCCAGCCCCCTGCGGCAACGCCCCCCCCCCCCCGCCTCCCTGCCCTTCCTCCCTGGGGACAGGGTGGATTCCAGCAGAGGTCAGGGGGAGGGAAGATGAGGAATTCCTGGGGCCCTCGTCCACATCTTTGGATGACACCAGAGCCATGCCACGTGGGTGAGACACGGGGCTGCACTGCTGGAAAGGAACAGCGAACTGGACCTGACCGACATGGAACCTGCTGGAGTTTGGACCCAACCAATCTGATCACACTCAAAATTAAAATTAAAAAGAAACTTTTTTTCTGATGACGGCAGCAACACAGTCTTGCACATAATTAAAACGTTCAGAAATGTTTAGCAGTGTAACTTTCACAACACAAAGGGCATCATTTAAATATATTTGACATTTACAAAGCCAGAAAAAGGTAAAGGCTCTGCAGAGACCTTAGCTAAAAACAACCGCTTGAAGGGTTAGGGAAATGGACTGGGCGGGGTCACATCCGGGAGATGCGCGTTACTATGGTGATGCGGCTCTCCTCTTTATCCGCTGGATGGAAGGGCTATGATCGAAACGATGGAGGATGAGCAGAGGGGAGGAGACGGAGAAGAAGTGTGATGAGAAAGGCGGCGAATGCTTGCCTTAAATATATTTATTATACTGAAAGGTGCAGCGCCTTTGCCACTTAATTGCCCTCAAGATTGTCCGCCCCCTCACCCCCGTCACCCCAAACATCGCCTGCCATTCTTGCCGCTTTCTGCCGCAGTCCAGAAGTTCTCTTCTATGTGTCTTTAGCTGTGCTTTTGTGTTGCCTTAATGGCCCAGAGTAATGGAAAATGTTCCCCTTCGAGGGTCATTCGGCTTTGGGCCTGAGTTCACCGAGCGCCCCATCTGCCCAGCACGGTGGATGAAGATGCGGGGTTGGGATGTTTTCCTTGTCAGGATTTTCTGTAGACATCTGAAGTTGTTCAGGAGGCGGAGCAGCCACAGAGAGGTCCTGATGAAAGGAGACTTCCTGACCTGCGCCAGAGAGCAGCAGGATGACGGGAAGTGCGTGTGCGGGGAGCGGGAGGATCGTGAGCAGGGCGACGTGTCAGGAACTAGAGCGTGTGCTTAAATTTTTCTTTGCGCCTCCACCTATCTTTTAATCCTACCTTATACACTGTCCCTGGGCTTGTGAATTGGTGTGCATGAGCTTGGAAGACCGAGATGTCAATATAAAATGGGGTGACGGCGTGGGCACCCTGAAGACAGGAAAACGGGGTCTCCAAGAGACAGCTGCCATGTTAATACTATGGCGAAGACCCAAGGTCGACCTTAGTGCTCTGAGTGAAAATCTGCGCACACCCGATGGAGCACCATGCAGCCTTACAAAGGACATCCTGTCGTTTGTGTAACATGGAGGGACTCAGAAGAAAGCAGCCTGGGTGCAGCTAGTCAGCTGCAGAGACAAACTTTCACGGTCTCAGACATCTGCGAAAGCCACAAGACAGAAATTCGCCAAAGCAGAGCAGCACAGGGGGACCAGAGCTTGGCCTGGGAATGGGTTCGGCATCCCCTGGTCAAGGGATCCGAGATTTCTGTTGGGAGAACTGAGTCCAGGAGCCCAGCCGTGCCACAGGGTGAGCAGGGTTGATGAACACAAGAGCCCCTTAAAACTGCTGAGTCGATGTGACAGCCTCTTACCCTGGCACCATAGTCACATGGGGTCACGGGTCTAACTAGCTTTAGTTGTTCTACATGCATACCCATGCCAAAACACTCAACTTTTTGTCAATTTAAGTAAATTTTAAGAACAAGCAAAAGGAGGTGTAAGAAAGGGACACAAGATTAAGAATAGTTGTAGGTTGATAAATAGACATGGAACAGCGAATACAAACAGGCACTCAGACCTGTCGTATGTAATTACACCAAGGATAGCAATAAAATAGAGAGATATTATTGTTAAAAATACGCATCTAGTTAATAACAGATGAATTACATCAAGTAAAACAGATTGAAATTAAGGAGCGATACCAATACCAACATAATTGTTATACTGTAAGTGTCCCTTCATCAGCAGCTGGAAGAACTATGTATCTCTCGTGTAACCTGCTGTCTATTGATGGCTACCTACGGATCTGTCATCTGCCTGTCTATGACCTAATGCGATATCCATTTGTTATCTATTGTTCATTGACATATCTACCATCTGTCTGTCCACGTCTGTCACCTTCATGACTACCATTGATCTCTTCATCAGTGGACACAGGTCATCTGAACCTTATCAGCAGCTTTGCTCCAATTACTGATTATGAAATGCTACAGCTGAGGGCTGCATAATTCACATATTTTCAAGGATACAGACACATGGAGTAGCCTTCAACGTGAACTGTTCAGTCAACAGTCGATCCAGTGCAAATAAATTTAAAAGGATTAGCATAATACAAAATACACTGTCTTACCGGAAATGGGAAAAATTAGAAACCAGTAGCAATAACGTGCCTAGAAAAAAAAAAAAAAACCCAAATATTTAGAAATTAATTAACTTCTCACAAACTCAGGAGTACAGAAAAATCACAAGGGAAATGAGAAATTATTTCCAGCTGAATGATAATAAAACCCTAAAATAAATAAATAAAACTGTGAAAGCCCCTTGTGGAATGGGGCTAAAAAAAATATTCAGGATGAAATTTATAGCCTTAAATATTTATAGTAGAACAGAAGAGCCAAAACCATGCTGGAGGGCCCCGCTTTAAGGAGAGAAAGGACTCCGCGGCATAGTGGTGCATGCCTGGAGTCTCAGCACTCTGGAGGCTGAGGCAGGAGGATCCTTGTAAGTTCAAGTACAGCCTAAGCTACAGAGACAGCCTCTATCTAAAATAAGCAAGCAAGCAAACAAACAAACAGACAATTCCCCAAAACGGTGGAAATAGATTGGGTGTGGTGGTGCACACCTGTAATCCCACATTTGGGAGGCTGAAAACAGAAGGATAGGACTATGAGCCAGATCTTTGTAGTGGGACTCTGTAATATATATATATATATATATATATATATATATATATATATATATATATTTTAAAGAAGAAATGGTGGAAAAGTTAAAACAAGTAGAAGGAAGAAAATGAGGTGAGAGACTTGGGGAGGGAGAGAGAAAGTCTGAATTATTTGGGGCTTTGTTTTTATTTTTAAAAATATCACTATCAAACCCTACGTAGGCTGAAGATAAAAAAAAGGAAAATAAGACTTATTAATATCACAAGTGAACAAAGGCCTGTCCTTGCTTTCAGACACTTACAAAAGTATATGAGGCTTTGTTAAAGTTTTTGAAAGGCTCTTTAATTTCCCCGCACCTGTAGCCATCCAGCGCGTGCCAGGGCGCTTCAGTCCCCTGCCTGGTCTCAGCAGGGCTGGGAGCTCGGGCTGCCAGGTCCCAGGGCTACCCTGCCCTGTGGCTAAACTCGGGCCTGCACGCTGCGTCGGCTTTGCTGCTGCTCACCTGGATCCGCTGCTTCCTGAGTCCCGGCTCCGTGGCTGCTGGCTGTGTCCCGTGCATGCAGGCTTGTGCCACAGAACAGCTATGGTCAGGACCAGGGTCCCAGCAGCAGGGTCGCTCCTTCCAGGTCCTCACCTGCGCGTCCTCTCCCCTAACCCCGATTCCCTTCTGCAGGAAAACTCTGTCCCAGCTCTGCCTTGGGACCCTCTTCCTCTGTGCACAGCTGAGAGGGCAGGACGCACGCCCTCCGAGCCTACAGCACCGAGAGCCAGCCCACGCACGGAGCTGGTGTTGCAGTGGTCCGCACTCAGCTCCCCACCCCACTGCAAGGACCTCCGTAAGCCCACGCCGGCCCAACGAGCCACCCTCCCTGGGCTCTCCTGCCTCCTCCACGGAAACCAGCAAGGCAGGATGGGTTCTCTCTGTGCCTCACCCAGAGCCGCCTTGGCCACAGAAGCCATGGCCCTGGGACCAGGAAGCTGCTCTTTCAGATTGAGATGTCATCTGCACACAGCGACATGCACCCTTATAAAATGCAGGGCTCAGTTGCTGCCATTTTATCCTCCAAGTCGTGCAAGACCACCACCTCCGAGGGACTCCAGAGCCTCCCCTGGCCAGCAGAGTGCACCCCCGCCCGCCCAGCACCCGGGCCTGGCAGCTTGCCCTTCTCCCAGTCTCTGCAGACAGGCCCCAGGGGCTCTCAGGAAGAGGCATGCAACCCAGAGCGTTATGGGACTGGCTGAGGGGCATTGTGCTTTGAGCGTCGCCGGCCGTAGCAATGTGCATGCCGCAGTCCTTGTCCGGGGGAAGATGTGGCTCTGGTCACCGTGGGCCTCCTCTTCCCCAAGGCGTGCCACTTGCCCATCCTCTGGCCAGAAAGGACCCGGGCTCTAGCCCAGTGTTCAGTTCCAGAAGCCTCCGCCGACCAGGGGCCCGCCTTGGGAGCAGGTGATCAGGGGCCCGCATGGCAGGCGCCTGGTGCACTGGTGTAGCCCCAGGAACCTGTGCTCCTGCTCACCCAGGTATCCCCCACGCTGTTTCCACAGAGCCTAAGCCAAGCGGGTGGTCGGCGGGGTTCCACGTGGGAAGTGGGCGGGATAAAGTCCTCCGAGGCTCCGCCCACTGCAGACGGGACCTGGGGCACCGACCTGCGTGGCTTGGGAGACACGTCAGAGTGCGAAGCACGTTGGACTTCACAGGAAAATTAAACCTGAATACTTTTCACCATAAATACATTGGGAGTGATGTTTAAAGCGATTTCTTCAAGAAAAATATAGATTGTTAGCCCTGTAAATCAAATATACTCTACACTGCAATGTGATAGGGAACAGCTCTGGGTATAAAGTAATAGCCCTTCAGCCCTGCAAATAAATAATAAAATTATATAGTTAAAATATATTAATGGCAGCAGACACCAGCTCAGGGAGGAGGACCGTCACAGGTGGTCTGGGAGGCAGCTTCTCGGACTGGGTGAGTTTTACGCTAAAAGCGGTGCGGGGCCGGCAGAGCGGGGCGCGCCAAGGCCCCAGAAGCCGTGGGGCACAATCAGTGAAGCTAGGACCAGCTCCCGCTTCCACTTGCAGGCAAAACAAATCAAGCAGCAATAATAACTACAAAAATCCTCATAAATTTCACTGAATTCCCACCCAGGTTGCCACGGTCTGTGCAGGGAAATCAATATTTCAGTAAAAAGCAATAAAAGCGTGCAGAGGGGACGAGAAGGCACACTCATGCATGCCGTAAACACAAATATTTCCCTGACTATGGGTAGAATAATAAACAACACGGGCAAACTTCTTTTAGAAGAATTGTAATCTGAGCCAGCAGGAGCCCTGGCTCGAGAGCTGCTGTCCCTCTCTTTTCTCATTGAGCCGTAGAAGTAGACATTTACAGTTGACGCTCGTGGACGTAGATGGCAGCCTCTCTTGTAGAAGGCGGTCACCCAAGTGGCCTGCGGCAGGCAGTTGGCTGGGGGAGCCTCACCGGGAGCCCCACAGGGGCTCTCTCCTCTCTGTGCTGGTGGCCAGGATGACCTGCCTGGAGAAACCATGGGAAATACCTGTTGAATGAAGATGAATGAATTGAAAAGATGGACAAAAGGCCAAGAGGGGACACTCTCTAGGCGTTTGCAATAGGCTTGGGGAACGACAGGGGAGCCACGAGAGGCTTAAAGAGGTGACATAATGATTCTAATCTAACTTCAAGTCACAATAATGGCTAGAACTATCACTGAGCAATGTTTATAACTAGGCGCTATATTAGGTATTAATATCTGCATTTCCCTGCATTGCTCCAGTGATTACAAGCTTCAGCATGCGCTCCGTCACCTGCTCCCGGCGAACACCTGCACCGCCTGCCTCTCCTCCGGATCCTCCTCCCCACTTTCGTGTTTGCATCTCAGACAAGGAGCCGCTTCACCAGGAGCAGACTAGGAAGAGCCCTACACAAGGCCTGGGACAGCAGGAACTGAGCTGCTCCCCTCAGGGGGACCGGAGCAGGACCGGCATAGACGCGAGCAGTGACTTCACTCGGCAGGGCTCGCTCTGTGCTCCTTCCCTAGCATCCCGAGGCCAGCACTCTGGGCTCTGCTGTCACCTGGCCCATGGCAAGCCTCAGAGCTCGACCTCTCTGTCTGTGTCACTCTTTGCAATGTCACTCAAGTGGGAAATGGGGACTATAGAAGCTGGGGCTGAATTAGGACTCAAGGAACAGGCAGAGCCAGTCTCACAGGGCTCCAGCCTCTCCGTAAGAGGTCGCATGGGCCTGAGTTCGGAGACTGCCAGAGATACCTCAGGGTCTCATTTTCTTCATCTGTGCAACAGACAGGACAGAGCAGCCCCTGTGGGTGAAGCGCAAGAGCCATGCTTGGGTCCATGCGATGCATCCTTGCACCCCCACCAGCATGGCTGCCACCCGACACTGGAAAACGAGCGCAGAGAAGAGCATGGAGAAACCAGAGTGCTGCACAGCGCTGCAGAGAACATGGAGGGCGCAGGGACCGAGGAATGCAAGGCGGTGGTCGGGGACAGGAGGAATCTAGAAAGAAATAAGGTCCATGGCGCGTGCCTGCCCACTGCCCATGAGGACAGCTGTTGCGTTCCACAAGTGTGCGGTTAAAAGACCAAGGAAGAGGTCTTAGATGCTGACAGCATTGCTGGGACAAACACCCAGCCTTCCCAAGGCAAAGGAGGCAAGGTTTCTTTCAGCTTGCAGTGTGTAGAGGTTTCATAGTCGGCTGGCTCCAAGGCAGGGTGGCACATGGGGGGGGCAGGACAGAGGAGAAACAGCCCATGGCAGGGCGGGTGAGCAGCCCCAAGCAGCAGCACTAAGCCTCCCTCTCCATTTATACCCCACCTCCCCTGCGAGCTATTAGTTAGGACCACCCGTGCCCGGGGCGGGGCTTCACCTCACCCGGCCCACAAGCGCTCCAAGACACCATGGACTGACCCCTTCTTGCTCACGCACCTTTAACTCACCCTTGGTGCACTCTAGACTCCGCCAGGTCTGGGAGCACCTGAGGCTTTGAGGGAGAGTTTAGATCTGCACCATAGCAGAAGGCGACCTGGAAACCGAGGTGGGAGGGAAGAGGGTGGGAGCTAAGAGCAGATGCAATACATTCAGCCTAGAAGTTACTTCCCAAGGAGAGTGGGACCCAGACGGACTGCAGACGTGCTAGTAAAACATGTAAAAAGGCAGTCATTGTGGCCAACAAGTATATTGTTTCTCAGCAAGGGTGACGTAGGAATTCCATACAGTCTAGGAATGTATGTGCAGGGGACCTCCCCCCAGTGAGGAGGAAATTCTCTCATACATGTGACTACACACACACACACACACACACACACACACAGCAGTGTCAGCCATCTACAGCCAAAGGTAGAAACAACCTGATTGTCTACCACTGGGTGTGTAAGTTAACGGGACAGAGAACATTTTTTGATGATGGAGGTTGATGGTAATGCTTCGGAGCTAGATGTGAGGGGTGCCACAGCGCACTATGGGGACCCTAACGCTGTGTGTGCTACTTGACCAGAAAATGGGCTATTAATAAGTGATTCATTTTATGTTGCATGATTTTTACCACAATAAAAAATGAAAAAGCGAGGAGCTGTAAGATAAATCATCTTGTGCACCAAGGACCTGGAGGCAGGCTTAGGAAGGCGGGATGCAGGCCTGGGGCGGGGCTGCCTGTCTTGGCCACATAGAGCCCTAGGGTCCAGATGGTCCTGTTCTGGGGCATGGCCCGCGTGCAGAGCTCAGGGCCCAGTGTCTTCCCTTGGCTCTTCAGCTCTGGAGCCAGGCAGGCTCAGTGCCAGCTGTACAACCACATGTGGGCATCACTTCGAGCGTATCCTCTGCCCTGAGGTCCAGCAGGCAGGAGGAGCCTGGTCTAACCTCTTGCATTTATGGCCACCAGTGGACGGCTTAGTGCCCAGTCCCAAGCACCTAGCCTGGCGGAGGGCAGGATGAGGGATCGACTCCCCGGAAGCACTGTAGGGAGCAGCTGAAGTTGGAAATTGGCTGTGCACGTGGGGGCCAGGTGGGGTTCGTCGGAGAATGAAGAGAGCCTAAAGCAAGGAAGCCACCTGGACGCTGGAGCACGCTGCCTGACACGGTAATGGTCACTGGTCGCTAGAGAAACCTGTGTTGTGTGA
>PVJA010036882.1:5983-20841 GCA_004027025.1 Myocastor coypus
TTTTTTTTTTTTTTTTTTTTTTTTTTTTTTTTTTTTTTTTTTTTTTTTTTTGTCTTTTTGAGACAGGGTCTCGCTATGCAGTTGAGGCTGGCCTTGAGCTCACTTTTGTAGCCCAGGCTGGTCTCGAACTCGCACCGATCCTCCTGCCTCAGCCTCCCGAGTGCTGGGATTACAGGCGTGAGCCACCACGCCCGGCTTTGTTTGTTTGTTGTTTTGGTTTTTTTGTTTTGTTTTGTTTGTTTGTTTGTTTGTTTTTTGAGACAGGGTCTCCCTATACAGTTCAGGCTGATCTTGTACTCACTTTTGTAGCCTAGGCTGGTCTTGAACTTGCACTGATCCTTCTGCCTCAGCCTCACAAGTGCTGGGATTACAGGTGCGCGCCACCATTCCTGGCTGATTGTTATTCTTTCAGTTTTTAAAACATAACACAAACCTGGGCCCTTCCTTCCTCTGTGCCCAGCTCTTATCCTCTGTGGTTTGTGGTTTCAGTTGTTGCCTTGACCGTCAAGATCCGCAATTATGAAGAACATATGCAGAAACATCGAAAGGTAAACCATGGGCATCTCTCACAGCTAAGTAGCAGCAACCGAGGGAGGGGGATTCTTGAGGTGAGGGGATCTGGGTCCCAAGAAGCTAATTACTATGACACCAGAGTGTTCATTCCTCAGCTGCAATGGGAAAACACTTTCTTCCTGCCTCAGGAGAAGAAATGGGGGCCTTTCAGGCTATGTTGAGTATCATCAGAAAGCTGTAGAGGGGGGGTATGACATAACTCAGCAGCATAAGCACCTTCCTGACAAGCACAAGATCGTAAGTTTAATCCCCATTTGGGGGGGGGGCAGAAAGAAAGCTGTAGAGCATGGTATGGTAGCTGGTAGGTACTGAATAAATATTTGTTGACTACATGGAGTCAGAGTGCTCTGTTCAAACCCCAGCTCTACCACTTGTATTAAACCATGTGACTCTGTGTGTGTATGTGTGCAGTCCTGGGAATTGAACTCAAGGCCTTGCGCTTGCCAGGCAGGCGTTCATATAACTGAGCTATCTCCCTGGCCCTAACCATTTGACTCTGAGGAAGTTCAGGCCTGAGCTTTATATCTTACTTGTAAGAAGACTGTAGCCAGACATGGTAGCACATACCTCTAATCCCAGCATACAAAACAGTGATGGTAACCCCAGCACTGTGGAGGCTGAGGCAGGAGGATTGTCATAAATTTTAGGTCACGCTGAGCTACATAATGAGTTGAAGGTCAGCTTAAACTGCATAGTCTGTCTCTGAAAGAAAGAAAGAAAGAAAGAAAGAAAGAAAGAAAGAAAGAAAGAAAGAAAGAGAAGGAAGATGAGAGTACTTGCTCACAGGATTCCAAGAATTGAAGTCTTTAGGCCCAGTGTTGCATGCTTTACACATATCTCTCCTTTAAGCCTTACAGTTTTCTTTGTTGTTTCACAGAGATATAATCAGTCTAGTTGTGGAGTGATTAAGTTACTCCTCAAGGCTTACCATTAGGAAGTGAAGGCTGTGACTTGGGACCAGGTAGCTGCAGGGCTACCATTCTGTTCATTTGGGGTGTACAACACCAGCACCGCTGCAGAGACCCCCTCCCTGGGCTGCACCGGGTGAGGCCAGGAGTGTCTGGGAAGAGTGTAGGCTTTCCTCCTCGCCAAGGTGTGGTGAAAAGCATGCATGGTGCAAGGAGAAGAACACAAGATTTGGAGTCAGATCATTAGGCCTGGGTTGAACACCTGACCTCAGCACCCACAATGCTAAGGTCTTTTTGTGAACCTTCATCTTTCCATTTGTAAAACATAATGTATAAGGACAATATCTCCTAAGAGTTACACTAACATTTGTGTAAGACTTTGGGAATATCAATGAAATGCTAAGTGACCATCCTTCATTATCTTGAATAACAGTAACATTTACCAGATACTAAAAATAATACAGACTTTCAAATAGGACAAAGCCCACAAACGCTACCTACTGATGAGCATTGACCAGAGGAATAAGATGCTCAAAAATCTCCGAAAGACCAACTACACTGTATTTGAGAAGATATGCAGAGAGCTACAGATCGAGTATACTTTACCCCCTCTGTACTGCCGAAAAGGCCACCGACGCTTCTTGGCCAAGAAGGCTCTGTGCATCCGGGTAGGGGTCAGAGCTGCTGCTTGGACAGCCTCGCTCTGGAGAGGGTGGCTGGAATGGAGGGGGGTGTGTCTGTTTCTGGAAGAGTCCTAAACTGGTCCAACAGTCACTGGTTACCAACCTGTGAAAAGAGCCTGGGGTGGTATTTTTGGGAGTCTGAAATTTTATGTACAGTACAAAGTCTTTCTCATACCCTCTTCCATCCCCCAGGTTTTCCAGGAGGTACAAAAGCTGAAGAAGCAAAAAAGGTCCTTAAAAGCTGTAGCAGCAGCAAAAGCAGCCCAAAAGCAAGATGGCCACGAGGACTCAGAGACTCTCTCCAAAGCCTATGCAGAGGCACTTGAAGAAAACTAATAAAGTGCGTAAAAGTTATTTCTTTCTGCTTTGAATTAATAAGAGAATAAAATAGCATCTTATTCCTCCTCCAAGGAAAAGGAAGAATTATTCTTTATTCTTTTGTCCAGTTCTAGTATCTCAGAGTTCTCTAAGAAAAGTCTCCTCCTACCACAAGACAGTCAGATAAAGTGGGAAGGCCAACTGTTGGAACTACCCTGTGGACTGGGCCCTAAGGGCTGAGTAGGAGTGTGAGGGCAGAGGGAGGAATCGTATCCAGGCAGAAAGAGTAGCAATTAGAAGCACAGAAGTCTAGAAATGCAGGTTTAGGGATCAGTGAGACATAGCTGGGCTTCAGAGGCTTTCGTGCCCTAGGTAGTAGAGAAACCATTCTAAAGCCAGAGGAGTGATGCGGATGGCAGTGACATATTTTAGGTAGTTGGGCAGCAGCTGTGTGGGGGTAAATGAGAGACCAGAGCAAGTTATTATTTGGGAACAGGGTTATTGATGTTCATAATGATAAGTCTGTCCTAGGGAAACCACCTGCCCAGTAATGAGGCGGTTGCCATTATTACTTTATAAACATGAACAGAGAATGGTCCAGTCTGGGTGGGTACCTCACTGCTCCCTGAACTAGTTGGGCACATTCCCTGAAGATCAGTAGTGAAGGACAGTCACTTGAGCATTTCAGTGGTAGGAGGGTTACAGATAACTCCTCAGATCCCACCCAGCCACACCAAGTAAAGTGCCTAGGCATCAAAGCCTGGGCATACTGGGTGTGTTTGCCTAAGGAAGACATGTCAACAACTGAGTGAACAAAGAGAAAATCAGGAAGAAATAGAGTAGACATTAGATACAGACCCTTCTGAATATGGTAATCTGCTCAAACTGCCATAATAAAGTGCTGTAGATTTGGTACATTAAACAAAACACGTTTTCTCAAAGTTGTGGAGGTTGTGAAGTCCATGGTCAAGGTGCTGATGAATTCATTGCTGGTGAGGGCTTTCTAGCTTGCAGGGGCCTTTTCATGTGTCTTCACATGGCCCTGCCTTGGCGTGTGCATTGGGAGGAAAAGAAAGAGATCTATATGTCTGTGCCTCTTAAGGCCACTAGTCCTATCAAGTAAGCCTGCATGGTGACACAGACCTGTAATTCAGAAATCAGGAAATAGAGATAGGGTTGCCACAAGTTCAAGGCCAACCTAGACAATATGGTGAGATCTCATCTCACAAGAAAAAGGCTCACATTCAAGACCAAATCCAATCTTGCTTCCCAAAATACCCAACCACTGAAGTAAGGGCTTCAAACTATGAAGAAAAGAGGGGTTGGACACAAACATTGAATCCATAACTGAAAAAGAGATTTTTAACATCTTTCTGGGAAGCCAATGAAGAAAACCAAAAAGGAAGACAGATATGTGCAAGTGCTGTCCAGAAAGCAGCTGGAAATGTACATCCTGGTCTCAGTAGGGGGGTCTTGACCACAGCAGTTTGAGAAGTTGTTAGTGTGATTAAAGTCCAGCAGGTGAGCAAAAGAACAAAGCCATGTAAGGAATGGGAAGGATCTCTGAGAGCATGGGCTCAGTCAGAAGGAGCAGCTGAGGGTGAGGGGAGACTAGAGAACCCGGTGGGCTATTTAGTTATCACCTGCAGAAATCACATTGAAAGCTTTTATAAGGAGCCGGACGTGGTGGCTCACACCTGTAATCCCAGCACTTGGGAGGCTGAGGCAGGAGGATTGGTGCGAGTTCGAGACCAGCCTGGGCTACAAAAGTGAGCGCAGGACCAGCCTCAACTGCATAGCGAGACCCTGTCTCAAAAAAAGACAAAAAAAATAAAAAGAAAGCTTTTATAAGGGCTTCTGAGTGAACATAGTGACTTCAAGACCCAGTGCTAGAGGGCCAGGTGCCAGTAGTTTAGGGGACTGGCCAAGGAAAAGGGAAAAAAACACATTCAGTTAAAACCTACTGGAAAGGCATTGTTTGAAGTGTTGCTTTAGGCATATTGTCTTACCTAAAGCCACCTTTACTCCTCCCTGATTGTGTTCTTTTTACTACAAGAGAACTAAGGCTTAGGCTCCCTAACTCCAAATTCACACAGCTGATTTGAAACAGGCCTAGAATTCATACTCCCCTCTTAATACAAAGCATGTGTTCTACCACTACACCACACTGCCTAGGGACCTACAAAGGTCCTACATAGACCAGGCAAAATAGCCCAATCAAAGACTGCACTGGCAGCTTTCAACAAATACAGAGTCCCAATACTGAGACGAGATGTCAGCTAAGGGAAGAACCACCACAAAGTGTTGAGGGTGAAGTGTTGGAGGAGTGGAGATTCAGATGCAGTGAGGTATGGAATTAGGATACTGAGGAAGCTCAGACTGAGTTCAGACTATTGCAAGAGCATGGCTGCTACAGAAAAACAAACTAGGGAGTGTGGGATGGAGGAAAGACGTTAACACAGGAAAGATCTGCCCTCCACTCATGTTAAAACTCCTGGGTGTGTTTATGAGGAAGAGAAGTTGGGCACTATGCCCACAGAAAGGACAATTTGAGTTCATCTGGACCAGAAGTCTGGGAAAGTTTGGTGCAGAAGTTGCCCCTGGAAAGGTGGTTGGAGTCAGAGTGGAAAGAGCAAGCCATGCCAAGTCCTCTCAGTGGTCTGCCAAACAGACTAAAAAAGTGTGCAGACTGAAAGTAGTGTTTTCTGAAATTTAACCTAAAATGGTTAGCCTTTCCAAATAAGAGTTGCAGGGTCTGGGGAGATAGCGCAAGGGCACAAGTGCCTGCCTAGCAAGTGCAAGGTCCTGAGTTTGATTCCTGGTTCTGCAAAAGAAAAAAAAAAAGTTGCCTTAAGCCAGGCGTGGTGCCTCATGCCTGTAATCCCAGCACTCGGGAGGCTGAGGCAGGAGGATTGGTGCGAGTTCGAGACCAGCCTGGGCTACAAAAGTGAGCTTAGGACCAGCCTCAACTGCATAGCGAGACCCTGTCTCAAAAAGACAAAAAAAAAAAAAAAAAAAAAGTTGCCTTTTTTTTTTCTTTAACTTTATTTATGTTATGGCAGGCTCAGCCTGCACTGGGAGAGGGGGCTGGCACAGCATGTGGTGCTGGGGATCAAAGTGTGGTGCAGGGGATCAAAGCGCAGTCCCTGGGGTTGCCCAAGCAGCACTTTAC
This sequence comes from Myocastor coypus, assembly GCA_004027025.1. Lineage (NCBI taxonomy): Eukaryota > Metazoa > Chordata > Mammalia > Rodentia > Myocastoridae > Myocastor > Myocastor coypus. The sequence continues at coordinate 11,638 of PVJA010036882.1, forward strand.
GCAGCTGAGCTATCTCACCCACCCAAGGTCGCTTTCTTTAAAAAAAAAAAAAAAAGTTGAGCATGATGGTGCAGGCCTAGCATTGGGAGGCTGAGAGGGGAGGATCAATACAAGTCTGAGCTGCAGAGCAAGACCCTGTACCAAATACATAAACTAAAAAGGAGGGGAAGGGGAGGAGAAGAAAGAAAGAAAGTAAGGCAAAAAAAAAAAGGATGCAGGTGAAGTACAGGGCACTGCCTTCAAAGCAGGCCTGGTTAACAGCAGCGGAGGCCACTTCGTAGTTTAGAAGTCAGAATCAGGCCCGGCCCGTCTCACTGAGCTGAAAAGGGATGGAGGTACCCCAAGCATACTTCAAGGAGGAAATGCAAATGAATTAAGGACAAGTTCTCTTCTTCGCGTGAAAGAAACGTCAGCTGCCGCTTTGGAGAATGTTTTCCTGACGTTTCCTACTATCTTATAGATTCCCCTCAGCAGCCCTGTGACGCGGTCACAACCTCCATTTTACCAACGAGGAAACCAAGTTTCAAAATCCTGCCCAAAGCCGTACAGCAGAAGGGAAGCCGCGATTGCAGCCCTAGTGCCTCTGACCCGGGCCTGCTACCGGGGCGTTTTTCTGGGGCTCTGCTCCCTGCAGATAGACCCTCCAAGTCCTCTGCCTAAGGGGAGACCCGGCAAACTCAAACACACCGCGGGACATCGGACACCCAGTCCTTCCCGCCCGTGTCCCAGCTCGGACCAATCACCTGGGGCAGTCCCTGCCTCCTGGCCCAATGAGTGTCCGCTCTTGGGGCACCTCCCACCAAACCGCCTTCTAATTGGCTCACTTTCTCAGTCTTTGGCGTTGCCCCAGCAACCAGACTCGGGACGCGCTGCGGCCTCCTGGCTACTAGCTTCTGAGTCCTGGATCCCTTTACCAGCCCTGCGGGCTTCCAGCACCATGTCCTTACGGACGCTGCCACTGCTCTTCTTGAACTTGGGTGGGGAGATGCTTTACATCCTGGACCAGCGGCTGCGGGCCCAGAACATCCCAGGAGACAAGGCCCGCAAAGGTGAGAGGGGTTCGGCCGGCACAGCCAGACCCGCATGCCCCAGCCCCAACACCCACAGCCAGATGACCATCCCTACACAAACCACTCTCATAGCTAGGTACCTTTCTTACAAACTACAGCTCTCAATCAGTTGAAACCCCTAAGGAATCAAATTCTCCCAAAGATCTTTTCCCAGCAGAGGATATTGACACTCCATTGGATATAATTAGGGTGCCTGAACCTGCCTAATCTCATCTCTTCAAACAGGAGAGATAATTTCCTAAAATTTCTTGAAAACTAGCCCCTTCCAAAAGCCCGAGACCCACGCAGCCCCTCACCCCTGGCGGCACTCCTTGCTAGTTCAAGCTTGTCTTATCCACAAGGAACAGGTTCTGATACTCCATTCCTCTATGCAGTATCCTCCTCCACCTACACTGGAGATTAGGGTTGATCCTTTCAGAAACCATTTCTACAAATGTAAGGTTCTTAAGTAATACAGAAAAGTGGGAAAATATAGAGAACACTTAAATCTTTTCTTCACAACTGCTGGAGGAAACGCAACATGAGAGCACGCTGGTGAGCAGAGGTATAGTGAGCTTGTGGCCACCCTAGGCAGGTTGGCCAGACCCTGATTCAAAAAAAGGCTTTGGAGATGTAGCTCAGTAGTAAGAGTGCTCCTGGGTACTGCAGGGGGGGATATTTATTCTCTGTAGCAGTGCTTGTATGCTCACTTAATGTTACCTATTTAAACATACATATAATATGCACTTACTTATTGACTATTGTGTTTTTATGACTGTCCATGTTCATACATACCACTCCATTCATTATTTGATTCTTATTTATTTATTTATTTATTTTGTCTCTTTGAGACAGAATCTCACCTTGCAGTCCAGGTTGGCCTTGAGGTCACTTTTTGTAGCCCAGGCTGGTCTCAGATACACACCAATTCTTCAGCCTCAGCCTCCCAAGTGCTGAGACTACAGGCATATCCCAGCTCATTATTTTATTCTTGAGAAGGGTTTCCCTAAACAGGTCAAGCTAGTCTTGAACTCACTTTGTAGACCAGGCTGGCCTCAATCTCTCAGCAGTCCTCATGCCACAGCCTCCTAAGTGCTGGGATTACAGACAAGCACCTCCACACTTGGTCCACTCCATTCTTCACACCACTTCCAGTGAGGTTTTCTAAAACTGAGATCTGTCCATATTTACCTTTTCTAGGCTTTATAGTGCCAGCTTTCTAGTCTTGTCTGCATGGAGGCCAAGTTCTTGTGTGGGACATTCTGGAGCCTTTCACATCAGACCTCCCTCCGCTGCCTGCCTGCCTTCTACAATAAACTGCTTGTAGATCTCCATCCAAACCATGGCCTCCGGGAATAATCCCATCCCTCCATTCCTGCCACTCACATCATAGATCACTCAGCTGGAGAATTACCCACCTTCAGCAAGCCTCCTCACAGGAGAAAGGGCCTGCTGTGCTCCAAGAGCACTCTGTGCAAGTTTTTCCTTACCTTGTCACTTGGTCACGTTCCACTGAAATGATCTGTGTGTTTCCCTCTGTTTCATTATTTTATTCCTCTTTGTACTCCAGCATGCAATCTAATGCCTAGACCAGAGTAAATCAGTGCTTAGTAAATGTTTGGCGAACTGATAATCTAAATTGGCAGTTTTATATAATGTTGTCATTTCTTCCTCCAGAGGGCTGTTTTCCTGGTTGCCTGTGTGATCTAATTTCATTCAGGCTAATGGCATCAATGTGGTAAAAAGCCAGGTTTCTTGATTCTCATTGCATCTTGGAAGATAATGTCAATTAGCATTAACAGTACCCTTTCTGGAGTTACAGATGCGGGTGTACACTCCAGTTTTGCCATTTAGCTAGTTATATCACCCCTTATAACCTCTATAAACCTGTTTCTCAAAAAGAAAAGTGAAAAAAGGTAATTATAATATGTTCATGAAAGCAGAGTTGTAAGTATTGAATGAAGCAGTATACTGAGCATGATGGGCACAATGACAAATAGGTCTTCTCTTTCAGGAGGAGGTCTGAGAGAGCCCATATGAATAGTAGGTGATGGGCTTTGTCTTTCAGAGCCATGGTCCTTCTGGTTTTGCTAGATTCAACCTTAAAGACCCTCATCTGTCTTTAGTAATTCTTTTTCATACACTTGTTCATTCCACACATGTGAGCTGAATGTCACACCACAAAATGGGATTCTAGGTGGAACCTGAACCAACCCTCCTTTCATTGCTAGAGGTAGGGCTATGATTAAACCAGCCTAGCCCACTCTAAAACTGGTGTCATAGCTTCCAAACGACAAAACTACAACAGGTTTATTTGTGGGAGCTTTTTTTTTGGGGGGGTCTGTTTTTTGAGACAAGATTTCACTATGTAATTTAGGCTGGCCTTTAACTTGTGGTAATCCTCCTGCTTCAGCCACCAAGTATTGGGATTACAGATGTGCACCTCTATACCTAGCATACAACATTTTTTTACAACTATTCAATCACATAAATGTTACTATTCCAATTTTATAGATAAGAAAATAAAGCTGTTTGCACAGGTTTACATAGCTGGTAAGAGGAAGAATAAAGGACTTGAAATCTCCAGATTCCTCCAGGAGGAAAGGGATCCCTTTAGGAAAAAAATGTATCCCCACTGTTTTTTTTTTTTTTTTTTAATGACAGAGTAGTTGTATGATGGTAAATGTGAGAAGACACTGCAGAGAGCATGAGATTCAAAAAGGGGAGAAACACTCATCCCTCCCACTGCATAGAGCTGGAGTGGCTGCAGGAATAGGCGCCAGAGCCCCTGTGACAGATGCCTGGGCCCAGGAATATAAAATACCAGGTGTGGTAAACTGGTTCTCGTGGAAGTCCTGAGTGGAAATCATATTACTTCTAGATGTTTTCATTATCTTACCCAACTAATTGGTCTCCTGGAGGGCATCCCTGATCCCACATGGCCAGTGCAGTTTCCTCCACACTACAGCTCTGTTTAGCATTTAATGGCAAGCAAGCGCCCTCTTTATGGGGCAACATTTGAGCATTGCCTATTGAATGTGGCCTGAAATTTTAAGCAATGGCAAGAACCTTTGCCTCACTCTTGACCTTTTAAATCATAAATAAGACCCCAGTGCATCTTGTTTATATTCCTAATTTTAAACTTTATTCATTCATTCATTCGTTTATTTATTTATTTATTTATTTATTTATTTATTTATTTATTTATTTATGACCTGCTCAGCCTGCCCTGGAGGCGAAGCTGGCACAGCATGTGGTAGCAGGGATCCAGCCGCAGTGCCTGTGGTTGCCTAAGCTTGCCTAAGCAAGCGCTTTAGGCTACAGAGCTGTCTCGCCAGCCCAATATGTTCCAAATTTTGAAAAAGAAGAAACTGAGGCACAGAACCACAAGTGACTTTTTTCCCCAATATGTTCTTCCTGAGCAACCAAATAGCAGTGAGGTTCTGTTTTCACTTTTCTACTTGCAATTTAACAGAGCACCCTGGATAGCCTTGGATCAGACTTCCACTCAAAATATAACTAAAATGAAATTGTCAGAAATGAGTCTATCTAGAGAAATAGAAAAGCAGCTTGGGTACCTTGTCAGGACCCTGGGTAGGGAAACGGTGGGTACTCGCAGCACTCTGGCGCCCTCTGGTGGCCCTGAGCCGTGCTGCGGACTGAAGCATCTACCAGTTTCCTTTTACCCCGCTGCAGTCATTGTTCCCAAGAGGTGAGGCCTCTGCAAACACCTTTTCTAGAGGATCAGAACTCATGTCCTCTGAGGTGCCCCACCCCTACCTGCTAGACTCCCAGTGGAACAAGTGCCACAGAAAGATGAAAGGTCTGGGCGTCGTGCCTAAGAATCCAGTACCTCCTTGGGAACTCAAGAGGGAGAAGACCATGCCTTTTCCCAAGGAATCTGACCTGGCAGTGGGACCCCTTTGCAGGCAGCGAGGGTGTGGCCCCCCCCTTTTCCTCTCAGATTGGTTTCCTAGGAGCTGTTGGTATCTTGTTGAAGACGTGCCAGTGTGCACTGCACCCATGAGTATGCTTCAAGCGTAATTTCAAAAAATCACCCCCAGGTGATTTAGCTCAGGGCTTGCCTGGCAGGCACAAGGGCCTGAGTTCAATCCCCAGTTCCTAAAGAAAAAAAAAAAAAAAAAAAAGCCCCCAAAAAACTATAGTGGCAGATGTTTCCAAAAGAGACTGTGACTTCCAAAAACAATTTTAAATTTGAGTGTATGTAGAATTCCACTTACCTGAGTATGGTTTATCTAGGTTGAAATCTTCCCCCAAATTGGGGACCACCTACTCAGGATCCCCCTCCTGTCTTTCTCTGAGACAGGAGCTTTCTTTCCCCTAATAAATATGTTCTGCTCATATACAAAAAGAAATCTTCCTCCAAAACTGAGTTCATCTTTATGATGTCCAATGTCATTTAGTAAGAGAAAATGGAGAAGGCAGCCATGTGTGATGCATTAGGCATTTATACCCCCAGAGCCCTGTAGGGTAGTTGCTATTCTGATCACCGTTTTTTTGTTTTGTTTTGTTTTGTTTTGGTTTTTTGTCTTTTTGAGACAGGGTCTCACTATGCAGTTCAAGCTGGCCTTGAGCTCACTTTTGTAGCCCAGGCTGGTCTCGAACTCACAGTGATCCTCCTGCCTCAGCCTCCCAAGTGCTGGGATTACAGGCCTGCAGCACCACGCCCAGCAAATTTTTTTTTTGGGGGGGGGCGGGACCAGGATTCGAACTCACAACCTTGCACTTGCCAGGCAGGCACTTGTACCACAGAGCTATCTCCCTGGCCCCCCTGATCACCGTTTTAACCGATGAGGAAACGCATTAAACAATTCATTTGGATTTTATAGAGCTTATAAGTGGTAGAGCCAGCTTGCAACCCATACAGGTTCTTTATCCACACCGATCTTTCCAGCCAAGTGCATTTTCCCCAATTTGTTCTCTCCATGGCATTTCCCTGACTGTCTTACTCCCCAGGTGGTAGTGCCATCTTAGTCCCTTTTTCATGTGGAGATTGTGCATCTATATGTAAAAAGTTAAGCCAACAAGCATTGACGTAACTTCTTTTTTAATTCACATTTCAAGTTTTCTGATTTGAACAGTTCCAAAAGTACTCTAGAAGGGGAAAATCTTACATTAATAAAAAGTCAGGTTATATATAGAAATAACTCCTTTTTCTGCCTGTGGTTTGGATTATTTTTCTTTGGAAGGAGTAGTGTTAAAAGCCTGTTTAGAATGGCATGCATTGTTGTGGCACTGGGAAACATCTTCAAGATGAGCCCTAGAGTGGCTGGCCCAACTGAGCTTCCTGTTGCCCTGGACTACTCTCTGTAAGACCTAGCCTCACCTGGGCTGTTTTGGAACTTATTTATTCAGTTCTTAAACTTTAAAAAAAAAAAAAAAAAAACAGTGTTTCAAATAAAAGAATATTCACATTAGACATTAAATGCAAACGTGAAAAATAAAATTTCATAGACCAGATAATTAGAATCGGTGTTTATAAAGCCTCCATGAAAATAATGTTCTTGCTTTATGAACTGGTGTTTTCTTTTTATATGCTTCGTGTAGATGAATGGACAGAGGTGGACAGGAAACGAGGTATGCTATTTCTGGGCTGCATGTGTTCAGTCTGCATCCACAGGTTCACTCAGTCTGTTACCAGTGGGTCTTAAAGGGGGACCACTCTAAATTCTTCTTTGTAAGACAAGAGGCTTGAATTTCTCTGTAGCTAAGACATCTGGGGGTATGTCTGAATCTTTGACCTAAAAAGAACTTGAACATTTGACACTGATATTTGATGTTTAACATTTGACACTGTATCTGATGAAAACTGAGCAAATTTTGGCGAAAGTGCTACATTGCTCCCAGGGGACCTGTTTGTCATTTTGGTTCCAAGCTTTCAGGGATAGCTCCATTCCTGGGTAGCCTGACCTACACTGTAGTCCTCAGACATCTATGTTATAAGATCATATAACCAAAGAATGTTGCCTCACTCTCCTTAGCCCAAGAGCTATCTGTTAAACCAGTGACAGTCCTGGATGCATGTGACTACATGGCTGCCACCCCTGTGGGTAGAAGCTATCATCTCATGCATGCAGCGTGGCCTTTTCTTGGTAAATCTTCAGTTTCCCCTTTACCTACCACTAGCAGTAACCCTGGAGAGGTTGCCAGCTGCTCCGATTAAAACCTCAGCTTGAAAAGAAAAATTCTCAGCCCTTATGTGCCACAGGTACCTTCTGTCCTTTGATATTCAGGCATGGCTTATACTTAGTCATCAGCCATCCTCAATATTTCAAATGCTCTTTTCATATCAACTTTGTTACAGAGGTAGCATGTTACCTATAAAAGCATAGGCGTTAGCCAGGCATGGTGGCGCACATATCTGTAATCCCAGCACTCGGGAGGCTGAGCCAGGGTGATTGCTGGGAGTTCGAGACCAACCTGGGCTGCAAAGTGAGCTCAAGGCCAACCTGAGCTTCATAGTAAGACCATGTCTCAAAAAGATTAAAAAGAGAGACTTGGGGAGATAGTTTGGCAGATGACTGTAAAATATAATAAAGGGGTATCGAGCACTTCCCATGGACTTCTCTCTGAGCCTTGATGAAAGCAGTTGAGTTTTTATCAATTATAGCTGTTCTAGATTCTCTAGTTTATGAAAATATGTAATCTGGAGCCAAGGCTAAAAAAGAAGTTAGGAAAACCTACTGGGTTATTACCCTATGATGGTTATCGTTACTGCAGTGCAGGTACTGGGCAGGAACTTTGCATGCATTATCACATTTCAACTCCACAACTCTGAATTGTTATCCTTTTTCTACTGGGAAGGAAAACTGAAAGTTTAAACTTAGAAAGCTTAAAATCCAGGGTCAGCTGGATAGACAGATATCAGACACCTGATAGAGAGAAATCAAAAATAGAACAAGGCTGTTTTGTTCTAATGTCCATGCCATATATATATATATTTATATATTTATTTATATATTTACTTATTTGCTACAGTATCTTACTATGCAACTTGGACTCATAGTGATCCTCCTATTTCAGCCTCCCCCGTGCTGGGATTACAGGAGTGTGCCACCATACCAGTCTCAGGTCTCAGTGGTCCAGCTCAGCATATCTGGGGGTTCAAGGCCAGTGCAGCATGTGGTACCAGAGTCGCTCCCTGCACTTGCCTAAGCAGGCACTTAGTCTGCTGAGCTATGTCACCAGCCTATAACCATCTTCTGATGCTTCTCTGGAGCAGTATTTGGTCCAACCCATGATGCCTGGCAGAATTTGAGGTGTGAAGTGTTGATTTGGAGGACTTTGTCTAAGCATAACTGAGTCCCTAGAATTTATTTTAATGGAAGTGCTCAAAAATAAGTGGGGGGAAGAGCAAAAATTTCTTGCATCATCTGAGCCCAGGATCAGAAGCCTGATACTCTGAGAGCCTGGAGAGCCTGGTTGCCAACCGTTCCAATGAACCAGGGAAAAGTCCCCACCTCTTTGGTACACAGTCGCCCTGCCTCCACCAGTTGCTGGGTGATGCACACTGTGAGACAAAAGCCCTGTGCCCCCATGTGCCTTCCAAAGAGTGACACGTGAGGCAGGGCCCTAGGGTGCTGTCCTCTTTGGGGGCATTGTGTACATGCTGCTGTCCCTGCTGCCTTGTGTGTGACCCTTCTGCAGGTCTCACGGAAGGGCCCTGGGGTGGCACAGAGCCTCATAACTTCCCACAGGAGGCTTCCTCTTGCTTTTTACTTTGGGGAAGTAGCTAACAATCACCTCAGGGACTTTTTTTCTTTTGAGACTGATATAGCTGGGACAAACCACTTCTCCTAGGTTCTGACATTGGCTCAAATTCCCCAGAGGAAGGACAGGCCCTTTGTAACATTAACCTAGTCTGGCCCTGGGATGCTTTCACAGAATCCTTGCTCTTTTCTGAGCACGCATGTGTGAACTTCCTGTCCCAGCCCAGCCCAAACCCCACCGCTGGGAGCTGAGCCTGCGCACCCGCCGCGGGTAAGCCCCTGCGCCCCTCTGCCCCGCCTCTGTGTTCCCGCGACTAACTTCCTGTCCCAGCCCAGCCCAAACCCCACCGCTGGGAGCTGAGCCCGCGCTCCGGCTGGGTCAGGATCCTTGGCCTGCCTTCCCTTTCCCCGCCCCGCCCCCCCCC
>PVJA010036883.1:0-20585 GCA_004027025.1 Myocastor coypus
TTAATGATTACTTTATTTTGCCTGGGTCCTTTGTATTTTTACATAAACTTTAGAATCAGTTTGTTAATTCAGAATAGTAATTGAAGTTGCATTGACTCTACAGATAAATTTGTGGAGGATAGTCTAGAAAAGATTGAGTTTTACAAGCCAAGAATTTGATACAGATTTCTATTTATTTGTCTTTTTTAACTTCTTTTTGAAATGTTTCATAAATTTCCTTTATTAAGTGTACTCTTTATAGTAGTGTATATGACATTTAAAAATATTATACTGACTTGTACTTCATAATCATGCTTGCTTCGCACATTGATTCTAATAGTACCTTCTGTGGCCATTTCAGCACTTTTTATTTTTCTATGTAAAATCTCCTGACTTATAAATAAAGACAATTTTACTTTTTTATCTGTGTGCTTTCTATCTTATTTTTTCTACCTGGATTTTATTTCACGAGTACATGGTACAGTACATGATGTTTACATTTATTGTATGGAGTTTTGCTTACACATGACACATCTTGATTCTTGTCTTCATTCCCTTTCCTTTCCTTCTATTTCTTGATCTCTTTCCTACTTGAGGAAGACCTATCTCCCTACTTCCTATTATCTGCCTTTTCTTTTCATCTTTGTTTATAATTTGGGTTTCTCGTATAAGACAAGCCATCAGCTATTTAAGCATATGTCTGATTTATTTTACTTAACATTATGATCTTAAAGTTCATCCATTTTCCTAAAAATGGCCAAAACTTATCATTCTTTATGGCAGAGGAATACTCCATTGTGTATAAGTTCTCCACTTTCTTTATCCTATCATCTGCTTCCAAGATTTAGCTGCATGTGTCGTGTCACATGGTGTCTACAATTTTTAAGAAGATACCTAGAAAAGGAATAGCTGGGTCCTATGAAATTTCTAGTTTTGGTTTTGTGGGGAGTCCAAATTACAGTCTTCACAGTGGTTGTACTAGTTTACGTTCCCGCAAATAATAAAAAAAGTATTCTTTTTCCCTCTCTACATTTGTGATTATTCCCCCCCCTCCCGGGGTGAGATGGAATCTCAGTTGTTTTAATTTGCATTTCTTTAATGAACAGTGATTTCTTTATATGTTTATTTGTACTTCTGTGTGCCTATTCATTTCACTTACCTACTTTTTGACTTTGTCTTCTATTTTGGAGGAACTAGTGCTTTTTAGTTCTTTGTACGTTCTGGATATTAGTCCTCTGAGGAATGGCTGAGTAAAATTTTTTCTCATTATATAAGTTGTCTCTTCACTCTTTTAGTTGTTTCTTTTGCTGTGCAGAAGATTTTAAGGTGATACGATTGGACTTGTTGATTTTGGTGCCATTTCCTGTTCAACCAGGGTGCTTACCTATGCCTATGACATCAAGAGTTTTCCCTCTTCTATGTTTCACATGTTTAAGTGTATCTAGTTTAATTTTAAGTGTTCGGCCCATTTTGATTTTAGTATTGTACATGGTGAAAGATAATGGATCTCTACTGAATCTTTTGTGTGTGGAAAACCAATGTTCCCATCACCATATATTAGAGGCTCTCTTTCCCATGTTCTTAGCCCCTTTGTCAAAGATCAAATAGTTGAATGTGCTTGGGTTGTTTCTACATTCACTGTTCTGTTCCACTGACCTTCATGTCAATTTCTGTGCCAGTGCCTGGCTGTTTTTATAACAGCGGTTTTATAATGGAACTTCAAATGCAGGATATTTTTGCCATTTTAGGTCTCTTCTGGTTCTGTATGAACTTTAGTGGGCTGCCTCCTCTAGTTCTATGAGGAATGCTAATTTTTCAAAAATTTTAAATGATTGTGTTAAATTTGTATAGCACATTGACCAGTTTGACTTTGCCTTCCCATGAACAGGGAACATCTTTCCATTTTCTGATATTTCCTTGATTTTTTTTTTCAGATTATGTTTATTTCTTTTGTTTTTGTTCTTTCCTCTTGTCTTATTTCATTGGGAAGGACTGCCAGTAAAATTCAAAACACAATTTTAAAAGATAGACAACTTTCCTTTATTCCAGTACTTAGCATGTCACCATTAAGCATAATTTTAGCAATAGGCTTTCCATAAATATCTTTTGTTAGATTGAAGAAATTGAGATCTCTTGCCATGAATCAGCATTTAATTTTTCCATGTGCAATTTTTAATTTTGTTGAGATTGTATATAACTTTTCTTCCTTATTCTGTTAAGGTGTTGGACCCACCTGGTTGGTGTTCACTGTTGAGTAAACACTTTGTTGTTCTGTGCTATCCTTTTAAAATACTGCTTGGTTTTATTTAATGTTTTGATGCAGATATTAGTATCTACACTTACAAGGAACTGTAACTTCTTCTCATCCTCCTTGGTACTAAAGGTTACTTGAACTCATATCATAATTTAAAAATTATTCTCCCCCCCAAAAAAATTATTCTCCCCTTGTACATTTTTTGAAGTTTTTAAAATCAATATTTTCTTCTTTCATTGTTTGATATAATTCACCATTCAAGCCATATACCCTGGAAATGCTTTCTTTGGTTCCAAGTTATTGGTTCACTTTTTAGTTGGTTAAAAACTATTTTAGCAGTCTATGTTTTTATATCTTTTCACGAGTGGGGAATCGAATTCAGTACCTCTGGTGGCTGTGCCACTGAACTATAGCCTAGCCTCAGGGTTTTTTATCTTTGAAACCTATTTTCCCAATGAATTTATCCATCTCATCTAAGGTGTTAAATTTATGAATCATAATATCCTCTCATTATGCACTGACTACCTGCATGATCTCTATATCCTTATGTTCTTTAATGATATTTTCAAAAGAAATTTCTATTATTTATTTAAAACTGAAGGTTTGGCAATATAACTCAGTGGCATAAGCACCTGCCTGGCAAGCACAAGGTCCTGAGTTTAATCCCTGGTACCACAAACAAACAAACAAACAAACACACACACACACACACACACACCAACTTCCTGAAATGTAATAAGAGGAAGATGTAATTGACCATTCTTTGTTGTAAAGCTGCTCATTTTTTTCATTCATGATACAGTCTGTGTGCTGATTTTTTTTCTTAATTACTATAAATGAGTGTCATTCAGTTAATTTTTTGAAAATTAACTTTTGATTTTGTGCTTTTGTCTATTGTTTCATCAACATCAGCTCCTAAGTTAATTATTTAATTTGTTTTTATTTTCATTTTTTATTACTTTTAATAAAAAATGACAATGTGACAGTTTCAAAATATATTAGTAGTACATTCCCAATAACTAGTACAATGCATATTGCTGTCCTCATAGTAGTTATCCAGAGCACAGGATGCAGACATGATAGTTTTTTGAATCATTATTGGTACAAAAATTTATTCTCATTTAAATAAGAGAAAGTAGTTGCATACATAGTCCAATATTTCATAATTGTAGTGGGTTATTGGGGGCTGGAGAAATAGCTCAGTAGAATTAGGGCTTGCCTGGTAAGCTCAAAGGCCTGAGTTGAATTCCTGGTTCCACAAAAAACAAAAACAAAAAACATGCTATAGTGGGTTATTGGCAGAACTGGCAAAGTCAGAAGCTACTGACTTAAGCCTTTTACAGCTCAGCATACTAATCTACCTTTATTTTTTATGCTTCATTTTTAAACTTTTCTGCTGGGTAGTTAAAGAAAGTTAAAGGAAAACATGTAAGTAATGTTATTGAAAGTGTTGGGACCCAGCGGGATGGGTCAGTGGTCTAGAGCCCCTGCTTGGGGAAGCTTCGCAGGCTTCAGGGATCGCGGTTCGATCCCCAGCACCACATGCTGCGCCAGCCCTGCCCTCGGGGCGGGCTGAGCCGGCCATGAAAATGAGTGAATAAACAAAGGTTCTGAAACAAGAAAAATAATAATAAATAAAATAACAAGTTCATTTTAAAAAAAAGTGTTAATGCTTAATTGTTTGACCTTATATACCTATATCTATTAATCTAAACTAATCTGATGATGAAAATATGTAATATAACCATTGTTAAATTTAAATAATAATAAAAAGATTTTTAAAAAAAGAAAGACATGTGTAACAAAACATGCAACTTTTGTATCTCCCAAGGTCAGTGAAATCCCCTCAGGATTTACCTTGAAACCTTGTACAGTGCTTTGTAGAACTGTTGTCAGTGTCAGCCGTCTGGATGAGTCATGGCCATTGCTTGACCAGTTTGCTCTCTGTGAAAGCATGAGAGAATGTTTTCTCTCTAGGTGACTCTCCTTAGGCACACTTTACATTGTCGATCCCTTTCCTCTGTGGCCCCATAATCTCCTTGAACAGAAAATTTGGGATACCACGGAGTTATAGGATGTTACAGCACAGGTTCTTTTATGTCCTGAGTCCTCACTGACCTTGAAGCACTAGGGACAAAATATTGGCTATCCTTGTAGCCCTTCGTTTTCTCTAATTCTGATCTGTAAACTTATATTTTTAACCCTCCAGATGAGAAGCTTAGTGATACTATTACTCTACAACATAAGTACTTGAGCTTAACATCACTGTCTTTCTAAATATTCAACATCTGAGACTTGAAATGGGTATTTTTCATCAATCATTGATGTTCTAATATATCCCTATAGACTGTGATAAAAAGCAGTTACAGATTTTTACACAGACATTTAGAAATCTAAGTATATACAAATTGTTGCTGGTCAACCCTATGGCATTTTTCCTTGTCTTTTACTCTCTTTTAATAACCTTTTTTGTTTTCTTGTAAAACAACCATTTACTTGAGAGCAGAGCAATAAGTGAAACCATACTAAAAGCAACACACATCTAAAAGACTAGAATGACAGGCATTCCAAGCATAGTTTTAGTGTTACACATTGCAATCCTCAGTGTGAAAAACCTGTTGGAGGTTCTTAGGACCGTTGTCTAATTCATCGTGTGTGTAACAGTGCATGGTTTTGTTCCTGCCATGTTTCCTATCTTTTCTGCTTGCAGTCTCTTCATTGTTTAACCCTTAATTTCTTGATTTCCACTCAGCTATGTCATGTCTTTCCATTTTTATCTCTATTGAGTTCTTAGGCTAGGGAGACTATACGATATTTACACATGAAGGTCTGGTTAATTTCACTTATGAACATAATGCATTATACAAAAATGCCACATTTTTGTCAACCATTCTTCAGAGGATGGGTATTTTGGTTGTTTCCAAGATGTGGCTAACACAACTTGTGCTGCTATACACATAGGTCCACAGATATCCGTTATATGACATTTTCAGTTATTCTGGGAAAATTCCCAGTAGGGGGATAGCTGGATTGAATGGGATTTCCAATTTTACTTTTTAAAGGAGTTTTTATACTGCTTTCTATAATGGTGGCACTAGTCTACATTCCGTCCAGCAGTGAAGAAAGGTTCCTTTTCCCCCACAGCCTCTCCAATATTTGTTGTTGGTTTATTTCTTTACAATAGTCATTCTTTTTGGGATGGGATAGTATCTAAGGGTTGTTTTAATTTGCATTTTAAGGATGGCTTGCAATGTGGAGCATTTCTTCATGTATTTATAGGCTTGTTGAATTACTTTTTCTGAGAAGTGTGTGTTCATTTCAGATGCCCATTACTGGACTGACTCTTTGAATTTTGGGAACCCAATGGTTTTCAGTTCTTTATAAATTCTACACAGAAGACTTTTGTCTGAATACTTACTAGCTAAATTTTTTTTCAAAATCTGTGGGTTGTCTTTTCACTCTTTTGGCAATTTCTTTTTTTTTTTTTTTTTTTTTTGTCTTTTTGAGACAGGGTCTCGCTATGCAGTTGAGGCTGGTCCTGCGCTCACTTTTGTAGCCCAGGCTGGTCTCGAACTCGCACCAATCCTCCTGCCTCAGCCTCCCAAGTGCTGGGATTACAGGTGTGAGCCACCACGCCCGGCTGGCAATTTCTTTTGACGTGCAAAAACTTATCAGCTGGAACAGGCCCCAGTTGTTGATTCTTTCAAGTGTCAAACATACATTATGATTTTTGTTCATGAACTCTTTGCCTATCCTAATGTCTTCAAGATTTCCTCCCACTTTCTCTTCCAGGAAAGTTAGTGTTTCCCTTTTAATATTTAGATCTTTAACCCATTTACTTTAGTGCATGATGACAGACCTTGGTCAAGTTTTAGTTTTTGCCATGCAGAGAGCCAGTTTTCCAGCACTATTTGTTGAAGAGGTTATCTTTCTTTCACTTAGTGTGTTTGGTCCCTTTGTTGAAGATAAGATGGCTGAGTGTGTTTGTATTTGCTTTAGCATCTTCTAATCTATTCCATTGATCCTCAAGTCTCGGTCTCTCTCTCTTTCTCTCTCTCTCTCTCTCTCTCTCTCTCTCTCTGTCTATGTCTCTCTCTCTTTGCCAAAACCATGCTGATCTTATCACTGTAGCTTTATAGTTTAACTTTAGATCAGGAAACGTAATGCTTCCTGCCTTATCTTTGTTGCCCGGGATTGTCTGCTATTTTAGGTCTTTTTGGTTCTAAATGAATTTTAGGAGTATTTTCTCCAGGTCTGTGAGTTATGTTGATGGTATTTTCATAGGGATTGCATTAAATTTGTATAAAAATTTAGGGAGTATGGCCATGTTCACAATGTTGGTTCTTCCTATCCAGGAGCAAGGAATATCTTTCACTTTTTGGAGATCCTCTAGGATCTTTTTTAAGAGTACTGTAATTTTCATTGAATAGATCTTTTACTTCGTAATTAGGTTAATTCCTAAGTATTTCATTTTCTTCAGTGCTATTGTAAAAGTTATTATTTCTCTATATTCTCTCAGTGTGTTTGTTATCTGTGTAGAGGAACACTATTGATTTTTGTGTGTTGACTTTGTATCCTGCTACACTACTGAATTTGTATATTAATTCTAGTAGCTTCTTGGTAGAGTTTTTTGGGTCTTCCAAGTAGACTATCATGTCATCTGCAAATAGTGATATTTTAACTACTTCTTTACCTATTCTTCTTCCTTTTTCTCTCTTGTGTAATGGATGTAGCTAATGATTCCAGAACTATCTTGAATAAGAGTCATGATAGAGGACATCCTTGTCTTGTACTAGATCTGCAAGTATAGGATTTCAGCTTTTCCTAATTCAGAATTATGTTAGCTGTTGGATTGTCATAGATGGCTTTTATGAAATTGAGGTAGAGGCCATCTATTCCAATTTTCTGTAGAACCTTGGGCATGAATGAGCATTAGACTTTGTCTAAAGCCTTTCCTGCATCAATTGAAATGATCATGTGTTTTTTGGATTTGGTTCTATTGATATAGTGTATTACATTTATAGATTTGCATATGTTGCAACCATCCTTGAATTGCTGGGATGAATCCTACCTGGTCATGATCAATAATGTTCTTAATGATTTGTTGTATTCTATTTGCTAGGATTTTGATGATTTTTGCCTCTATGTTCATGAGAGATTAATCTCTAGTTCTCTTTTTTAGTTGCATCTTTCTCTGGCTTTTCTTATCAGTATAATACTTGCCTCCAAGAATGTTTTTGGGAGGAACATTGCCTTTTCAGTTTCATTTAAGAGTTGGAGTATTGGGATTATATCTTATGTGAATTTCTTATAGAACTCAGCTGTGAATCCATCAGGACCTGGACTTTTATTTGTTGGTAGATTTTTAATTATATTTTGTATTTCATTGGCTGTGATTGGGTTATTCAGAATTATTATATCATCTTGGTTTAGTTTTTGTAAAGTGTACCGTTCTAGGAATCTGTCCATTTCATCTGTCTTCAATTCTGTGAGAGTAAAGGTTCTTAAAGTAGCTATTGATGATTTTCTGGTTACCCACTGGGTCTGTGTTAATGTCATTCTTTTCATTCCTTGTTGCTTGAATTTGTGTCCTTTCTTTTCTCTTTTTGATGAGGCTATCTAAAGGCTGATCAATTTTCTTTAATTTCTCAAAGAACCATCTTTTTGATTCTTTCATGCTTTGTATTGTTTTCTTTGTCTTGATTGAATTAATTTCTGTTCTAATCTTTATAATTTCCTCCTGCATTTGCACTTTGGCTCTCCATTTTCTGGATGATCTAGGTGCAGTATGATTGTACTTATTTGTTCCTGGTCTGTTTTCTTAATGTGTGAGTTTAGAGCTATAAATTTCCCTCTAAGAACTGTTTTCACAGAATCCCATAAATTCCAGTAGGTTGTGTTCGAATTTTGATTAAACTGTACATATCATTTAATTTCTTGTTTAATCTCCTCTGTAACTCATTGGTTGTTGAGGAGGCTGTTGTTTAATTTCCATGTATTTCTGGTTGTTTTTTTTGTGTGTGTGTGTGTGTGTGTGTGTGTGTGTGTGTGTGTGTATGTGGTTTCTTTTGTCATTTATTTCCAGTTTCCTTTCACTGTGGTCAGATAATATGCATGGGATAATTTCAGTTAGCTTGCATATACTTAAGCATGAGCTATGTACTAGTATGTGGTCTATTTTAGAAACTGTCCCATGTGCAGCTGAAAAAAATGTGCGCTCAGAAGTGGTTGGGTGGAACACTCTATATATGTCCACCAAGTCCAGTTGTTCCAAGTTCTGTTACTTCTTTGCTAATTTTTGTCTGCTTGCTCTATCTTTTGGGGATAAGGGGGTGTTAAGGTCTCCTGTTAAGATTGTAGTATTAGACATTAGATTTTTCATGTCTATTAAGTATTGATGTGAGATCAAGACCAGTTTGGGCTACAAAAGTGAGGTCAAGGCCAGCCTGAAGTGCAGAGCAAAACCCTGTCTCAGAAAGACAAAAAAAAAAAAAAAGATTTATCTTATATAGCTCATTGCTCCCATGTTGGGTGCATATGTTAGTATTACCACTTCGTCTTGAAATTTCCCCCTGACCAGTATGCAGTGACTGTCGTTATTTCATTTGATCCATCTTGAAGTTCAGACTATCTGCAAACAGGATTGCTACCCCTGCTTTTTTCTGAGGTACTGGGGCATGTAGTATTGTTTTCCAACCTTTGACTTTCAGTCTATGAATTTCTTTATGAGTTCGGTGTGTTTCTTGCATACAGCATACTATTGGATTTTGCTTCTTAATCACCTGTGCCAGTCTATTTCTCTTTTTATTGGAGAATTCAGTCCATTTACTTTGATGGTTATAATTGAAATGTATTGACTTATGTTTGACATGTTTTTATCTACTATTTTTTGCCACTTTTCTCCTGTTTGTCCTATTTCGTGGGTTCTCTCCATTCTCATTCATGGAGTTGTGGTCATTTTGATCTCTCTCTGGAATATCTTTTAGTAAACTGTGCAAGATTGGCTTTGTCAGAATCAAACTCTTTAGTTGTTCTTTGTCATGGAAGCATTTCACTTCTCCATTGAACTTGAAAGAATTTTGCAGGGTATAGCAGTCTGGGCTGGAATTTGTTTTCATGGAGGACTTGAAACACTCTGTTCCATGCTCTTCTTGACTTCATTGTTTATAAAGAGATATCTGCCATTATTTTGATGGGTTTTCCTTTAAATGTGATCTGTTTCTTTTCTCTAGTGACTTTTAGTATATTATTGTTCTGCTGGATTTTTGGGATCTTGACTATTATATGTCTGGGTGTGTTTTTAATTGGGTTGACGTTATTTGGAGTTCTGTGTGCCTCAGTTACTGAATGTCAGGTTTTCTTCTCATATTTGGGAAGTTTTTTGCTATTACTTCTGCCCATATTCTTTTTATATCATTTGTATTGACTCCTTCTTTCTCATTGATGCCTATCAATCTCACGTTGTTCATTTTTGCATCATCTTGCAGATGTTGAATTATTTTTTCCCATATCTTGATTGTTTTAATACATCCTTTCTTACCTTTTTACTAGCTGCGACTGTGTCTTCAAGATCTGAGCCTGTATCTTTACTTTGGTTCATACAGTTTTGCCAGTTTGTGATTGAGATTTTATTGTCCTGTATATCTCTTTGAAACTGCTTCATGTAATCTATTTCTTTCTTATATTGCTCATTCAAGGATTCCATCATTTTTCTATTCTGTAATTTTTCTGTGTCTCCTTTAGAAGCATTTATTAATTCTTTCATTATAGTTATCCTTTCTTTTTTACTTCAGAGGTTGTTTCTGATCTGATTTTCTCTCTACCTTTTTGCAGTTGTTCCTTTACTTCAGATGCTATTAATTCAGAGCTTTCTGTTTTTTTTAATTCAGAGTTTATTTCTGATCTCATTTCCTCTATACTTTTCTACCATTTTCCTTCTTTACTTCACACACTATTAATTCATACATTTGTATTTTTTTTTACTTCTTTTTTTTAATTAATTAATTAATTATTTATTTATTTTCTTGTTTCAGAACCTTTGTTTGTTTATTCACTCATTTTTATGGCCGGCTCAGCCCGCCCTGAGGGCAGGGCTGGCGCAGCATGTGGTGCCGGGGATCGAACCGTGGTCCCTGCAGCCGCCTAAGCTTTCCTAAGCAGGCGCTTTAGACCACTGAGCCATCCTGCCAGGCCCCTTTTTTTACTTCTGATCTGATTTCCTCTATACGAGTCTGTATTTGTTTCTTTACTTCAGATGCTATTAATTCTGAGGTTTCAGCTGTGTGATTCCCAGTTTCCTCTATGTTCATCTTTCCTCCATTTATTCTGGGGGTGTGTTTTGGGGGCTGAGATTGCATCTTGTTCCTTCTCTTTGTCATTTTGTATAGCACTGTCCTTTGCCTTTTGGTGTAAAGCTCTGGTGCAGTTATGCAGTTAGCACTTACTGAAATTCAGGTCCGGATCAGCCAAGTTGGAACATGTCCAGATTGCTGGCTGGATCTGGCTAGTGTGCTCTGCTTCTTCTTTCTGCTTGTGGAAGTGAACCAGCTGCTCTCTTCTAGCAAGATGCTCAGCTGGGAGGGTCTGAACCCAGCCTCTCTGTAGGGAATTTTGCTGCAGGGTTCCACATGAGATGCCAGGTCTGGGGTCTGCAAAAATACCTACCAACACCTTTCTTTCTTTCTTTCTTTGTTTCTTTCTTTCTTTGTTTCTTTCTTTCTTTCTTTCTTTCTTTCTTTCTTCTTTCTTTCTTTCTTTCTTTCTTTCTTTCTTCTTTCCTTCCTTCCTTTCTTTTCTTTTTGAGACAGGGTTTCACTATGCAGTTCCGGCTGACCTCAACATCATTTTTGTAGACAAAGCTTGTCTTGAACTCACATTGATCCTCCTGCCTCAGCTTCCCAAGTTCTGGGATTACAGGCATGTACCACTATGCCTGGCTACAAGCTCCTTTCACTGGACCCTGTGTGGGGGAGTATCCCGTGGGCGGAGGCAGGCAGAAAGGTCCCTACCTACACATACACACCAGTGTCTGGGTTCCAGATGGGCAGGGAATCCAGTGGGCGCAGGCAGGCAGAAATTTCTGACTTGTTCTTTATGTAGTTTTATAGAGTAGAAGCTTAGTCATTAGTTGTATGTCTTTCTTTTGTGTTCTAATAAAGGCATCCAAAGCTACAAATTTCCTTCTAAAGATTACTTTAGCTGTATTGTACTATTTCTTTTGTATGTTGTGCTTTTATTGTCATTTATTTTAAAATATTTTCTTCCAAGGTACATAGTATATTAAGAAGATGGTTTTCGAACTTCTAATTATTCAGAGCTTTTCTTGATTACACTGCTTTTGGCTTCCAGTTCCACTCATTACAACCAAAACAAAAACTACCCTTCATGATTTCAATCCCTTTCTTTCTTTCTTTCTTTCTTTCTTTCTTTCTTTCTTATGGAAGGATCCATAGGGTATTCAGGGTCTCACTACTAGATCAGACTCATAGTGACCTACCTGTTTGCAGGCTCCCAGGAGTTGGGATGATAGGCGCATGCCATCACGCCCAGTCCCAATTGCAGTCTCAGTGTGTCCTGGGGACAAGGCAGGCACAGCAGGCCCAGGGATTGAACCCCTGGCCCCCACACCTGCTTGTAGGTGCTTTAATCTACTGAGCTATTTGGCCAGCCCAGATTTCAATTTCTGAAGTTGATTGAAATTTGTTCTGTGAACAAATAGATTTGATCTATCACCTTTCTCTCACGTGTGCTTGCATAGCATGTGTCCTCTGTAGCCCGAGGATACCATTTAGGAGCACTGGGCCAAGCTGCTTATATTATGCAAGTTGTCTACATCCATGTTGATTTGGCTGTGTATCTGTTATCATTTACCATAAGAACAATGCTAAAAATGCTTCACTGTGATTGGGAATTTGTCTTTTGCCCTTGTTAGCTCTGCAGGCCTTGCTGCTCTTGCATGTTTTGGAGCTCTGGAAACAGCAGTGTGGCAGCCACCCAGGGTGTTTTGCAGGTCCAGCTAAATGGCAACTCCCAGAACAATCACAGAGGACATTTTAGTAATATATGTAGGTAGAAAGGAAGCAGTAACCCTCTGAAGCCCAGCTACTATTTCCTTTTCTGCCTTAGGGTTGGTATCTTTTATGTTATTAGAAGTCAAACAGTGTAAGGGTATAGTCTGATCATGTTTACTTCAGGCTTTAAATACTTTGAAAGGCAGCTCAAGTCTCTCTTCCCAAGGAGATCTGTGACAGTACAGATCTGTGCAGCACGACTGCAAGTTGGGACCCCTAGATCTGGCACAGAGCGCAGTTCATAAGATGCTTAGCAAGCAGAAAGAGGAACTATGTGGTGTGAAGCAGGTAAATGTGGCAACCTGAGGGTCAGCAGCAATGGGTGCATGATTTGAGCAGGAACCATAGTGCCATAGGAGAATAAAAAGGATAAAAGTGTCAGAGAGGCCATAGCTACCTCTTCTAGCCTGGCTGAGTATCTCTGGAGATACTCTTATTGCTAATGAGAAGTACTCCATGTGTCCAGCTCTAATTCATTCATTTCTGTCACTTCTTTGGCCCCTGTAAATTCTAGGAGGACAAGGGTAGTGACTTAGCAAGCTGCCCTACCTAGGCTGTGAAAATGAAAAGCTGTCTTCTCTCCAACACCCCAATTTAGCCATTCCTGGAGTCCAGAGACAGCACAGACACTGCAGACAAGAACGTGGCACTTTACTGAATGCAATTCTCAGCCTGGCTATGGACAACTTCCCAATTTTCCTGCCCACTGAACTCAGGACAGTTAGGAAATGAGGCCCAAGAGATTCTGTTTCAATAGAACCTGCAGCAAGATTGTCAGAGAGAGAGAGCTGGCAGCTGTATGCATGGTGCCCAGGCGAGGCTCTGGGAGCACGGCCACACTGGCTGGGATTCTGTTCCAGATAAGCCAGTGAAGCTGGTGCCAGAGGCCAGAGAGGCAGGAAGTGGAGCTGGGCTCTGGGAGGCCATTAAGCTGCCTCTGCTTTCTGGGTCAAAGCCCCACTATGCCACCTCTGCCATCTCTTCTCTGGTTCATGCTTTATTCTTCTCAGAGAGATGTGAGGTTGGAAGACCTCCAATTTCCTCTTACTGAACTCTGCCCTCCAGAGGTAGAGTGCTGAATGTCTCAAAAACTGCTCTTACAGGAAGAACAGCAGTGTCCAGCACTTCCTGCAGACATTCTTCGTTTGTGCACAGGCTTCTCCAGCCAATCCATCACCCCGTCATCTGCAATATGTTGCACTCTTAATCACTGACCCGCAGTACTGCCCCATCACCCATAAGGAGAGGACAGCCAAGAGGCTACTTTCTCTGGATGGGCAATTCAGGTCCTACACAGATCATGGAGAAAAGGCATTGCCATCAGCTCTCTGTCACCAATCAGAAATTACTGATGCTTGGTAATAGGATGTGAGGGGGTTCTTGCTCTGCACAAATCTGTGTTCATCCACGTGTTCCCAGCCTTTCATGCCAGATGATCTTGGAGACCAAAATCAGGGTGGAGAGGTATCTCAGGGGAGAAGGAATGCTGTCTAGCCATCCCTCCACTTACTTAGCAGCCATGCTACAGAATGGCCTAGAGCCACAGCAGAAGGAATTTAAGCTAGATGTGCAGAAGTGCTTCCCAATGAGAAGGCTTGAAGTTTTCTAAGGATATTATGTCTTGCTCATTCTTTTGTCTGCTGCTCCATCTGTATTGTGCTCATATGGCTTGATGCTTAAGTTTCACTTTCTTGCAAAACCGAGGGGACCTGTCCTGGTAGCTTGTGGCCCTTGGTGTCCACATACTTTTCTGGTATTGGTCTCCTTGCTGAGTGTGTATCCCCTGAGAGGATGGATTAGTACTCATGCCAATATACTTTTGCAAAGCAGACAGCATGCCAAGTACTGCATTCCAGGTTGAGACTGCAAATTTTGAAGGAATTCATAGATCAAAATAACCATGGAAAGGGTCTGGGGAGATAGCTCCGAGGCACAAGTGCCTGCTGGGCAAGTGCAAGGTTGTGAGTTCGAACCTGGTCCCACAAAAAAAAAAAAATAGCCATGGAAGACCATGACTAGAGGTACCACAGAATTCAGAGAGATGTTCATGGAGAACATGCGCCAGGAGATTGAGAGGCTGTCTTGAGGTATCATGATTGGTTATTTCCAAAAGGAGATTTCAGGAGTGCCACTGGGAAGGGTTTAAGGTCCCTGGTCTCTCTTCCCAAGAATCTGTCCAGAAGTGGGTTCCCAGAACCACAGGCCAGTTAGACTTGTCCTTTGGACATGCCTTTTAATTAGAAACAGGGTCTTGAGGAGAGGGAGCTTTTGAAGGAGTGCTTTCTGCCTCCTGGAGCTTCACACAGGCCTAGGTAGGGCCTTGGGACTCCACTTTCCTCCAAGAAAGTGCGGAGTGAAAGAAGGTGCAGCAGTCCACCACCCACCCTCATGTGTTGTTGGCTACTCTGCTGGGCCAGGACCTTGGAACTGAGTGCCACCCGCAGCCCCTGGCCTGGCCCCACCTGTGGTTAGACCTGGAGGGCAGCTCTCAAGGCAGCCTCACCGGAGTTTGGGCCTCCCTGGAGCAGATGAGACTGAACCCTACTCCAGAAGCAACTGAGGGGTTATAGAGCAAGTGATTCCCTAGGCCTGGGCCACGAAGAAAAAGGGAAAAGATTATTTTCTAGGTTGTATTGCATGGTGGTTAGGAACAAGGTTCTTAGAGCCAAAATGGGAATTTAAATTTCGTTTTAGTCCTTAGCTCACTAACCAAGCTTTGTGCAAACAAGTATTATGAATGATGAGGAGAGCTCTGAGCACTGAGCTCCTAGACCATGTGTAAAATGGGACAGGTGAGAATGCTAATCTGGTAGGGTTAACCTGAGGAATAAATGAGCCAGTGATGCACGCTGTTTGCAACTGCACCTGAAATTCAATACAGGGCTACTATTATTAAAATACCCTCCAAAGAAAAGCAGTGCTGCCATAGAACTTGGAAAGTTGTCTTGAAAATACTCTTACATTGCAAGCAAATGCTTTCTTTTTTCAATACTTTCTTCATACTATAAAGCAATACAGAAATGTTTTCTTCACAGGTGAGTGGAGTTGGATGAGGTGATACATACAATGTGCTCTGAACTGTTCCTGGCACTTGGTAAACAGTAAGTGCTAGTTGTTTGTTTGGGATTTCTCAGAAGCATAATGGAGGGGATGATGGGGGACAGAGAGTGTGGGTGCCCTTATGTCCCCTTTATAGCTGAGCAGCCTCTGATAGGAGACTCTGTTCTGTTCTATGGCTAACCTAAGTGTTCCAGGCATTTAGATCTAAGAACTTCGAGAGAATTAATCAGGGTGTCAGCCTGGGGTCAGATTCTCAAGGGATCTGTTTGCATCTCTTCTCCTTGTAGGTGCTTGTTGGTTTAAAGGACAGACATCTGCCGGGCATGGTGGCGCACGCCTGTAATCCCAGCACTTGGGAGGCTGAGGCAGGAGGATCAGTGCGAGTTCAAGACCAGCCTGGGCTACGAAAGTGAGCTCAAGGCCAGCCTCAACTGTATAGCGAGACCCTGTCTCAAAAAGACAAAAAAAAAAAAAAAAAGGACAGACATAATGACCTCCAAAGAATCTTTTAGCCTCAGGACTCTGAGTGCAAGCCCTGTGCAATGGCTGACACCTTTTAGTCCTTGCTAGATGTCCTTGGTATGTGGTTGGGGAGACAAGGGGCTACAGGGTAAAACATGTAGTACCTATGCGCCATCTGTGGGCGGAATGCACTTGACCCATTCACTTGTGCCAGGTCTGACCCTGACCATCCCAGAAGGGCACACAGGAGAGGCTGGCCAGAAGCCTGGGAAAGTCCACTTTATGATGGCAATGAGTACCATACATTGGATAACTATGTTGTCTCTGTTTGGTTTTCTTGTTTTTGTTTTTGGTTTTTTTGTTTTGTTTTGTTTTGTTTTTTGCTTTGTTTTGTTTTTTTGTATTGAGGATTAAACCCAGGTCCTTCACCATAAGCTGCTTAAAATTTTTTTTTCTTTAATAATTTGAGACAGGGTCTTGCCAAGTTGTCCAGGTTGGGTTTGGACTTGTGACCCTCCTGATTTAGCCTGCCAGAGCGTGGTGACTGCAGACATGCACCATCACACCCAGCTGTCACTCAATAATCCCAGCATGTCCCATTTGCCCACACTCAGATGTTTTACCTCATGGATCCCAAAGTGAGCATAGGAGTCAAAGTAATAATCTCTTGATGTCATCTCCTCTGGGTTCAACAGCTTGGACATCTTGCCCCGGCCCGGACAGCTGGGTTGAGTGGAAACATGATGGACACATTGCACAGGCTTGGGTGGGACGACAGGCTGAGGGGGCTGGGAGGGGGCACTGCTCACCTGAAGAAAGTGAAAGAGCCTGGGGTTAGCAGAGGAAAGGAGGCCCCACCCTCCGAAGATTCTCTGTCCTTCCTCCCTTTCGCAGAGCCTCAGCCAGCCAGAACAGCAGCCCTTGCTGTGATGTCGGTGACTGCACCCGATTTCCTGACAGGCAGGCTTATAGCTTTGAACTTCAGGGAGGGGTTGTGGTAGTGATAAGCCAAACAGACCTGGACAGCGCTCAGCTACAGCTCTTATGAGCTGGGCAAACTGAGTTGTTCTAGGCTTCAGTTTCTATAGCTGTTATATGGGAAAACATTTCCCAGCATAGAGAAATGGGAGCTTTTGACAAAAATAGAGATGTACAGCATACCAGGTAGCTAAGGATGAAGACTCCAGAATACCCTCCTGGGCCTTGAGGTTGGTATGGTCTGGGTGTGGATCATGTATTTGAGGCTGCACCTCGCTATTTTAGAGATGAAGATGCTGAGAAGTGGAGCCCACTCTTAACACTTTTCTTTTCTTTTTCTTTTTTTCTTTTTTTTTTTCCTTAACACTTTTCCACTGCTGCTGCCCACCACTATCTTGGTGCCTATGTCCTAGAAAAGACCAGGAGAAGAGGGAGAAGGACATGACTGTAGGGGCTCCTGGAGCCCAGGATTGAGTTCAAACTCATCTGCAGAGCACATCCTCTCCCCAACCTCCAAAAGACTCCAATATGTAAGGCTTTAAAGCAGGACACAGGTACAGCTCAGTGCTTGCTTCGGCAGCACATATACTAAAATTGGAACCATAGGTACAGCTCAGAGATAGGGTGCTTGCCTACCATGCTGGCAGGCTGACAGGCAGACAGGCTGGAACCCAGACAGAAGAGACAGAGACAGACAGAGGTAAAGAGAGCCAGACACACAGAGGGAGGGAGGGGGAGAGAGAGAGAGAGAGAGAGAGAGAGAGAGACAGAGAGAGAGAGACAGAGACAGAGAGAGACAGAGACAGAGACAGAGAGACAGAGAGACAGAGAGCCAGGAATACCTAGAGTTGGTCTCTTGGGACTGAGAATCAGGGCTCCAAGATCCTATCCTAGCTCACGTAAAGTTAAGAATAGATCTTGAAACTAGATAACACTGATTGGCAGTTCAAACTCTGGTATCATGTGGCCTGGCTCTGAGATACAGCTCTGCTGCTCACTGGCTATGTGACTTTGGGAAATCACCTGTTGCCACCTTGTCTCACTTTCCTCTCCTATAAATTACAGAGCGTAATAAAGCTATCTGAAAGAATTTTCAAGATATTTGGGTGAGCTTATCAGTACAAAAACTTCAGAACTCTGCCTGGCACACAGTAAGCATTTAATTGAATTTACTATTACTATAATGATTATTCCAATTATATAAATTATGTCCCTGTTCTGTCTCTACTTTCTCATCCATGAGCTGGTTCCAGTCAGATTTCCTATCCAAGAAAGCAGGGTATATTAGGAAAGAGCAGATCAAGAGCCCGATGACTCCATCCTTTCTTTTCTGACACGAGTCAGAAAAGTTCCAAGGGACTCCAGTGTTTGGGCCCGAGGGGAGCAGGCTAGGGGTGTGATGGTCCCATCCTCCTGGTGTATGTAGGTTACTGCCTCTGGGAGATGAGAGCACTCCTTGCTGGCAAGCGCCTGGGCTGGATGGCAGGGAAGCAAGTGGGGCTGCCTCATTAGCATGCAGCAAGTGTGCCCACCTCAGCTCTGCAGATGCTGGTCACGGTCTCCAGGAGGCTAAAAATAGATGTGTCAATTGTACACTCCCGTGCAGACTACAGAGTCACCTCTAGTGCTGAAGATGGCTCTGCATGTGCAACTGACCCCAATATTGACCCCATTTAAATACGTTAGGAAAGAAAACCTCTGAGCTGGTCCAGGCCCTGTGCACAGTCGAGGTCACTGGGCCTCCAGTGCCCCTGAGCTGTCATTCAGCTCTGATTCTTACTGCCCTTTTCATGTGGGCTCCTGTTCCCAACAGCCAACTTACAAATGCCTACCATGTGCCACCCCGTGACATGAGGCTAAAAGATGAACAGGTTTGGAGTGGGGGCACTCACTGACTCCAAAACCCACAGGTGAGGGGTCAAAGAGAAGACGTCAGGCCAGTCCCTGCTGGCTGAGATCAGCCTCCCACAGAGCGGCAGTCTTATTCTGTTTGTGGGCTGATAGAGCATCCTCTTCCAGAAGACTGCAAGGAGGTGTGAAATCGCAGTGGTCTCTGACCCGCGTCATTCAGCTACCTGAGGCACTGCTTTTAATTCTACAAACACCCCCTGACCCCCTGCCAAAGTGGGGCACTATGCAGAAGAATAAAGACACCAACTTTCAGGTCTTTCTAAGGGCTGTTTTCTAGGCCCTGCCTCCATTAAGGTCCCACTAGAAACTGCAATGAGGCGTATTCTACATAAAAAGTTCAAGGAACTTGTTGGAAGAGAGATTTTATTTCAGCTTGAAGAGTCAGGAAATCCTGTGATAGCTGGCAGCACGGAACAAAATGGTGGGGAAGATTTTAGAATGGCTTTTCGAAGGGAGAGATGATGGCAAGGAACTTGAAGAGGAAGAGAAGATTTCAGCAAAAGGTGAAGGGTGGGAAAGAGTGAGCTTGTTTGGGAGTAGTTAGGCTGTGATGGTGGAGGAGTTGGTTGGAATGAAATTATGGTCAGGCTAAGAGGATGTAGTAAATACCAAGACTGTAGGGAGCTGTTGCTCTTTGTAGGCAGGGAGTTCTGCACTTGAGCTCTGCTTTTGGATGATAAATGCCGCAGCAGCATGTAGGAGGGGGAAAGAAGGGAAATCGTACAGACACTAGGATTGACGAGGGCAGAAATGACTTTAGGGAGGCTATTTTCCAAGCCCAGTCAAAAAATGAGAATGCAAACTCCTAGGGTGTTGGAGGGGCTGCTTGATAAAGAAATGCAGCAATAGCACCTATAGGAGTTGGCAGCTGACAGAATGTGTGGGGGAAGAGATAAAAGTTGGAATCAAAGATGACTTCCACATTTCAAGCCTTGGTGAGTAGGAAAATAGTGGTGACATTAACAGAAATAAGCAAGTCAGCAGGAAGAGCAAGTTGGGGTGGAGGAAATAATTAATTTTTATGTAGATATGTGCAGCTTGAAATGTCACTGAGTCACATAAGAAAAGATGTCTAGCAAGCAGATATTATAGCCATTCCAGTCAATAAATATGATAAAGCAAACGAAAAGGCAAATGACAAGAAGAGAAATACCTCCTGACACACATGGCAGGCATGCAAAGAGCCCTTACAAGTCAAGAAGAAAGAGATGAGCACCCTGACTTAACATGGGCCAAGCAACCTAGTCTATTTACAGAAGAATAAATATACATGGAAAGTTAACATGCAACAAAAATGCTCAACCACACTATGAATCTGGTAAATTCAAAATAATAAAACTTATACCCTATCCTCCCACAAAACTACAGAACAAACCTCTGCCTTTGTAAGATTTTCAGAAACACAGGTGCAAGCTTCTTGTGGAAATAGGTTAAAGGTTTTTAGAAGGAAGTTTGATAAAATGTCATAGATATGTTAAGAAGTGGAAATTATTGAATCCACGTTGACAATTTTTAATTCATCACGAAGAGAGAATTTTGGATCATCATAAATCAGCAACTGAAGAGTTCCACGATAGTGCAGTTCAAGATGGGAGAAACAAGAGTCAACTGAGGTGTTCCAGGAGACAAAGCTGATGCCATTGACCACAATGCACCCACACTAGCCACTCATTAAAAAGTCATGTAAAGAACGTTTAATACCACAAACACACATGTGCAACCAAATGTTGATTGAGGACAAGCATAAAAACACACAGGGTGATTGTGCTCTAAAAATTACAGCCCATCGGGGCTGGGGAGATAGCTCCGAGGCACAAGTGCCTGCTGGGCAAGTGCAAGGTCGTGAGTTCGAACCCTGGCCCCACAAAAAA